>VMDO01000316.1:56076-93680 GCA_007922755.1 Pedetes capensis | reverse complement strand
GCTTCCGAGATCTGACGGGATCAGATGCCACAGGGCTACAGCTGCAGGCTCAAATGGCTTAGGGAAAAAAAAAAAAGATTAACAGATTACCAAAAGTTGAGTCTAAGTGGTGGGTATATGTATGATCAGCTTTTGTTGTATGTTTGAAATTTTTCAAAATAAATGGATAAAAAAGCTACTAAATATACTGCAGGTTAATAAAGACAAAAAACAAAAATCAAAGGGCTAGGACTGTAGCTCACTGGTAGAGTCCATGCTTATGATTCATGAGGCCCCACGGTGGGGCCTTTGGGCAGAGCTGAAGGATCAGCCTTTGACTGCTGCCAACCCACTCTAGGCCTTCTGTGTCATCTGGATGACGCTTGTGTCAGCAACCCCTGTCACGAAGATGCTATCTGTGACACTAACCCGGTGAATGGCCGGGCCATCTGCACCTGTCCACCGGGCTTCACTGGCGGGGCATGTGACCAGGACGTGGACGAGTGCTCCATTGGTGAGCTGGGCACCTCTGGGAATCAAATGCGGAAGGGGGAGAGGCGGGGCCTTGAATGGCCACGCCCACACTGGCTGTGCCCCATCCCGCAGGCGCCAACCCCTGTGAACATCTGGGTCGGTGCGTGAACACGCAGGGCTCATTCCTGTGCCAGTGCGGTCGCGGCTATACTGGACCTCGCTGCGAGACTGACGTCAACGAGTGTCTATCAGGGCCCTGCCGCAACCAGGCCACGTGTCTCGATCGCATTG
Source organism: Pedetes capensis (assembly GCA_007922755.1). Lineage (NCBI taxonomy): Eukaryota > Metazoa > Chordata > Mammalia > Rodentia > Pedetidae > Pedetes > Pedetes capensis. The sequence goes on along the minus strand of VMDO01000316.1, from coordinate 92,936 downwards.
GCCAGTTCACGTGCATCTGCATGGCAGGTGCGTGGTAGGCCTGGCTAGGGAGGGTCCTGAAGGCTGGGGGCTGGGAGCCTGGCTAGGGAGGGTCTTGAAGGCTGGGGGCAGGTGAGAGAAGCCTGTGGTGATGGAAGATGAAATTGAGTTTAAAGTGAGATTCTGGGTTGAGGTTATAGTTTAGCAATAGAGCAAGTGCTTACGATGGGGTCTATTCCCCATACCAGGAAAAACTACAAAACAAAACCAGAAACAATTTAAGAGACACGGATCCGGGAGCTGGGCATGGTGGCACACGCCTCGCCTGTAATCCCAGTGACCTGAGAGGCTGTGGCAAGAGGATTGCAAGATTGAGGCTAGCAGCAGCTTGCATAATTTAGCAAGAGGGTGTGCCAAGATAAAAACTAAAAAAGGGAGCTGGAGGTGCAGCTTAGTAGTAAAGTGCTTGCAACCTATGCGTGAGGCACTGGGTTTAGTTATCCAGTAGCCCACCCCCCCCCCCAAAAAAGATGAAGCTTTAGCACCCATTTGGGGTGGGGGGAAGCAGGATGCTAGGGGGACGGGGTCAAGGGCTGTAGTGGGATCAAGGTGGAACCTGCAGATATTCCTGCACTAAGGCTGGGGTGGGATTTGAGGGTGTGTACAAGACATGAGGAAGATCCTGGAATTGGGCAGGGCATAGTCCCAGGACTGGGGAGAGAGGGGGATGGATTGAAGGCAAGGGCCATAGAGTCTCATAAACCTTGGTGCATTTGGGCCACTGCTGGGTGAGGGTCCAGCCTGTGGTTGAAACTGAATTTAAGGTTGAGCTGGGGAATGGATGTAAGCACCAGGGGATCTGTCTATGCGTAGGAAGGGGTGTACCTCCCCTCTTGCACCCCCTTTCAAACCAGAGGGTAGTCCCCACTGCCCTGATCTCCTCCTCCCACCCCTAGGCTTCACAGGAACCTATTGTGAAGTGGACATCGATGAGTGCCAGAGCAGCCCGTGTGTCAATGGCGGTGTGTGCAAGGACCGAGTCAACGGCTTCAGCTGCACCTGCCCCTCGGGTAAGGATCCTAGGACAAAGACTCGTCTGTGTAAGGGCCACGGCTCCAGGGTGGGAACCTCGAAGACGGCCTTAACAGATAACATAATAGAAACCAGATGTGATGAAAACATGCAGGTTGATTTAAAACCAAGGTAACGGGGTTTCCCATCCAAGCAAGTTACGGCTGGTCTGGAACGACTGCTCTGACCCTGTCTGGGCCTCCTTTCATCCCACTCCCCACCGCAGGCTTCAGCGGGTCCACGTGTCAGCTGGACGTGGATGAATGCGCGAGCACGCCCTGCCGGAATGGCGCCAAGTGTGTGGACCAACCGGATGGCTACGAGTGTCGCTGTGCGGAGGGTGAGGGTGGGCCAATGACAGGCTGGGGAGAATCTGGAGGCGGGGCTGGTGGGACAGAGGGCCAATAACAGGCTTGGGGAGGTCCTTGGGGGCGGGGCTTCGGCAAGGCAGGGCCAATGACGTGACCGGGGGGTGGAGCTCATAGTGGAAATAGGCTGCGGTAAAACTAGGGGTGGGGCTGAAGCATCTGGCAGTGCAGCGTGCACCCAAGCGGAAGGGGCGGGGTCAATTCCTTCTACTTCCCCAGGCTCCTCACCCGTGCTCCCATTTCCGATGAAGGGTGGGGCTGATGGTGTGTGGGAGTGGAGGCAGGGCCGCAACAGGGAGTGGGATTTAATTGTGGGGGGACATGGCCAAGGGGCGGGGTTTGGAGTTTAGAGCTGGATGGAGCGGAGGCAAAGCTAGGGGTGTCCCCGACCTGAGCCCGCCTCCCGATGGCTCCCCACCGGGGTGAAGCTTGAGTGGAGGCCCTGGACAAGTGGGCGGAGCCTGACCCTCAGTGGGCGGAGCCTGACCTCAAGTGGCAGAGCCTGACCCTCAGGTCCCGCAGGCTTCGAGGGGACTCTGTGCGAGCACAATGTGGACGACTGCTCCCCAGACCCGTGTCACCATGGACGCTGTGTGGACGGCATCGCCAGCTTCTCGTGTGCCTGTGCCCCGGGCTACACGGGCACACGCTGTGAGAGCCAGGTGGACGAATGCCGCAGCCAGCCCTGTCGCCATGGGGGCAAATGCCTGGATCTGGTGGACAAATACCTCTGCCGCTGTCCTCCTGGGACCACAGGTGGGGCTGGGGGCGGGGTTGGCCTGGGGACACTATAGTTGGAAGGGCACAGAGGGTTTGCAAAGGGCGCCTGACACCTGTGGCTCTTCCTTGTCGTGTCCCCCTTCCCCCAGGCGTGAACTGTGAGGTCAACATTGATGACTGTGCCAGTAACCCCTGCACCTTTGGGGTCTGCCGTGACGGTATCAACCGCTATGATTGTGTTTGCCAGCCTGGCTTCACAGGTGGGCAGGTGGCTCCCAGGAAGAGTGGGGGTCCTTGTAGGGTGAGAGTGAAGTCCCCCATCTCTGTTGGCCGGGTTTTCCCACCAGCTTTGCACATATGTGTCCAAAGATTATCCACACTACACCCTGGGGTTGTGCCCTTTTGCCTTGGCATGGGGTTGTCCCCATATTGGCTTCATAATTACTCCCGAGCAAAGATGAAGCTGTTCAGACTTGGGGACAGGGTTGTGTCTGAATGGTGCTAAGGTAATCCTTGGTGGAAATGAAGGTGGCTTCCTGTAAATTTGGGGACCAGGATGATCTGGGAGAAGGCAGTTCTGGGTTGAGGAGGGAGCTGGATTAGTTTGCACAAAAGCTGAAACATGAAAATGAGGTTGTCTTTGCTTGGGAGGTATGTCTGTGCTAAATGGGACCAGGTGAACCTCCCTGGTTGGCTCCACCGTTCTTGCCCTGGGATGATGTTGCCTGTGTGTTTCCCAGGGCCCCTTTGCAATGTGGAGATCAACGAGTGTGCATCCAACCCCTGCGGCGAGGGCAGCTCCTGCGTGGATGGGGAAAACGGTTTCCGCTGCCTCTGTCCACCTGGCTCCCTGCCTCCGCTCTGTCTCCCACCGAGCCACCCCTGTGCCCACGAGCCCTGCACTCATGGTGTCTGCCATGATGCCCCCAGCGGGTGAGGCCCCTCCCTGACTCCTGGCACCCTTGTTGTCTCCCGGGCTGCCTGCCACCCCTGACTGTCTTTCCTGCCAGGTTCCGCTGTGTGTGTGATCCTGGCTGGAGTGGACCTCGCTGTAGCCAGAGCCTGGCTCGAGATGCCTGTGACTCCCAGCCTTGCCGGGCTGGTGGCACCTGCACCAGTGATGGGATGGGCTTCCACTGCACCTGTCCCCCTGGGGTTCAGGGTGTGTATCCCTACCTTCCCTTTGGTGCCTTTGTCCTTCTCATTTCCTTCCTATTCTTCTCTCTTCTGCATCTGCTGCTGCTGCTGCTGCTGCTGCTGCTGCTGCTTCTTCTTCTTCTTCTTCTTCTTCTTCTTCTTTTTTTTTTTTTGCTTTTCCTTTTTCCCCAAAAGAACTCCTCAGGAAGGTGGATTTCAGGGTCGGGGGGGCCCCTTGGAGGGGGAAGATGGGAACAGGGAGTCCCTCATAACTATGTCACTCTGCTTGCCTCCCACAGGCCGTCAGTGTGAGGTGCTGTCTCCCTGTACCCCAAACCTCTGTGAGCATGGGGGTCGCTGTGAGTCTGGCCCCGGCCAGCTGACAGTCTGTTCCTGTCCCCCAGGCTGGCAAGGTACACTTCCTACTGTGTCCTCCTCCTCCTCTCCTTTACCTTCTCTCCGCTTTGCTCCATACTGGATGATACTGGAGGCCCAGGGGGGCAGTCACCCCTAGCTCTGCCCTTGAGGGGAGCTTCCTTCTGGGAAACGGCAATATGGATCATCTCTGGAGAAGAGGAAGCCGTTTGAGGTTGGGGATGCTAGGCTGAGGGTTTGGGGACAGCTTCCTGCGCAGTAGACCTCAGAGGGTGCATTCACCACCCACTGGGACAGGCAGGAGGAAGTTTGGAAATGGAGTGTATAACATGCCCAGGGGAAAATGGCTTCTTCTTGCCTTTACCTATATCATCCTGCAGGCCCTTCCTGAGCCCTATGTACCCTTGGGCCCTGCCTTGTACCCTCTAACACTGGTGTTCCCTCATTCCTCATGCCCAGGCCCACGATGCCAGCAGGATGTGGACGAGTGTGCTGGCCCCTCGCCTTGTGGCCTGCATGGTACCTGCATTAACCTGGCAGGAAGTTTCAGGTGTACCTGCCATGGCGGGTACACTGGTCCTTCCTGTGATCAGGACATCGATGACTGCGATCCTAGTGAGTGTGGAGGATATACTGTATATTTGGCACTGTGCTTTCCTCTTCACTGCTGTCTTATTTTCCTCGTTTTACTCCCCTGGAAATGGGGCCCAATGAGGTCAAGCGACTTGCCCAAGGTCATGCAGCCAGTAATGGGATGAACTGGGCTTAGAGCACAGGCCTCTCTGACTAGGAAGCCTGTGCCCTGCCCCTGGCAGAAAGCAAGTTAGGACAGCGTGTAAAGTATGAAATAAAAGGCCCTCAGAATAGGCTGGGGATATAGCTCAGTGGTGGAGCACTTGCCTAGCATGCATGAGGCCCTGGGTTGCATCCCTAGTACTTGGAAAAAAAAAAAAGGGTGATGTCAAATTTAATACAGTTAAACCTTAACAGTGTATTATATTAAAAACAATATATAAAAAGATGATCATTTCAATATGTAATCAATATTAAAATAATAATAATTATTATAATTTTTGTTTGTGGTTCTGGAGACTTAAATCTAGGGCCTTATGCATACTTTTGCAAGTGCTCTACCACTGAGCTGCACCCCTAGCCCATTTTTTACTTTTTATTAGAGACAGGGTCTCACTAAGTTACATAGGCTGCCTCCGACCTTGAACTTATGATCCTCCTGCCTCTACCGCCAGAGTTGCTGGGATTACAGGCTAATATTAAAATTATTAATAAGATGTTTTACTTTGTTTTCTTTCCATACTAAACCATCAAAATTTGAAATCTGGTAAGTGTGTTTCACATTTTCAGCCTATCTCAGTGTGGACCAGCAACAATGTCAAGTGCTCAACAACCACATATGGCTAGTGGCTGCTCTCTTGGTCAGCACAGGTCTGTGCTGAGCCCAGGAATCAGAGTTGGTACCAGCAGTAGACTGGTCTCTTAAATTATGGGATTAGTTCTAGGGCCCTCACAGATACCAGAATCTATGGGTGCTCCAGTTCCTTAAAGAAAATGGCTTAGTATTTGCAAATAACTTATGCACAGCCTCTCTGATACTATAAATGGCCTGTTGTTGTTGTTGTTGGGTGCTGTCGAGTTGAGTCGGATTCATAGCGACCTTCGTACAGTTTTCAATGGCTGATTGTTTCGGGATTGCCTCGAGAGTAGATTGCCACATCCTCCTCCCAGTTTGTGATGCTGGGGATCAAACCTGGGTCCTCAGAGAGAGCGGAGCAGCGCTCTACCAACTGAGCTAAACCCCAGCCCACTGAATGGCCTGTAACACTGACTTATAACACCTCATACAATGTAAATGCCACGCTGCTATATGCTGTTGTCTAGGCAATAATAACGAGGAAGAAGCCTGTACGTGTTCTGTACAGATGCAATCTCCCTCTCTCAGTATCTCCCATCTGCTGGTGGAATCCCTGGATTCTGAATCTGAGGGCATTGAAGGCCAACTCTCTTTGCTTGGCAGCTCAAAGGGGATTTTTAGTTCTCCAAAAGCCTTTCCCTTCCACATAGGTGAGGTTTCCAGATAAGGGAGGAGATATGATCACAAAACAAGATAGAATTCATTGGGGCGTGGTGGCGCACACCTGTAATCCTAGCCTAGCGGCTTGGGAGGCAGAGGCAGGAGGATCGCAAGTTCGAGACCAGAGGCAGTCTGAGTAACTTAGTGAGACCCTGTATTAAAAAAGTAAAAAAAAAAAAAAAAAAAAAAAGGAGAGACAGAATTCAATCCTTCTGACCAAATATGCCTCATCCCAATTGAACCTGGGTTCCTTCTGATTTTCCGTTCATGCAAGGCATGGCCCAGTGAGGCCAGGCTGATGGAGGACGAGGGAAGTGACCAGCGCTGCTCTCTTCTGCCCACAGACCCGTGCCTCAATGGGGGCTCGTGTCAGGATGGCGTGGGCTCTTTTTCCTGCTCTTGCCTTCCTGGCTTCGCCGGTCCACACTGTGCCCAGGACGTGGATGAGTGTCTGAGCAGCCCCTGCGGCCTTGGCACCTGCACTGACCACGTGGCCTCCTTCACCTGCACCTGTCTACCGGGCTATGGAGGCTTTTACTGCGAGAAGGACCTGCCAGACTGCAGCCCCAGGTGAGCGGGACCTCGACTTGAAACTCAGGGGTTCTGGCACCGGGTGGGGCACTCAGAGGGTGGAGCTTGAGGTACAGGGGGGACGAGAAATGGGGTTCTTGGCTTGGCATAAATCTGAGGGCTGGGATGACTGATGGAGCACGGCTAAGGAAGGAGTATGGCGTTTTTCTGGAGGTCACCCTAGAGATTCTGGTCCTTGAAGGGGCGGGACTGGGGCGGGGTCAGGGCAGAGCGCCCCCACTTTGTTGCTGAAGCACTTGGTGAACTGAGGCTAACGGATGGCGTGGGACCTTTGTGGGGTTGTAGCTTTTTGTGAGGCTTAAGGGTCAGAAACCCCCAGTTGTAGGACGGAGGGTGTGGCCTTCAAGGGGGCGGGGCTTCACCCTCTTGTCTCACTCCCAGCTCCTGCTTCAACGGAGGGACCTGTGTGGACGGGGTGAACTCGTTCAGCTGCCTTTGCCGCCCCGGCTACACGGGCACCCACTGCCAGTATGAGGCCGACCCCTGCCTCTCGCAGCCCTGTCTACACGGGGGCGTCTGCAGCGCCACCCACCCGGGCTTTCGCTGCCTCTGCCTGGAGGGCTTCAAAGGCATTCAGTGTCAGGTGGGTGGAGCCATAGGTCCTGGGGGCGGGATCTGGAGGCACATCTTGGGGGCGGGGCCTGCCCAGCCTCCAGGAGGAGGAGCCTGGCATGGTGTCTGTGGCCTTCTGGGGCGTTGACACTACCGGTTTCCTTTCTAGACTCAGGTAGACTGGTGCAGCCAGGCGCCCTGTCAAAATGGGGGTCGCTGTGTCCAGACTGGAGCCTACTGCATTTGTCCCCCCGGATGGAGCGGCCGCGTGTGTGACATTCGCAGTCTTCCCTGCAAGGAGGCTGCAGCGCAGATGGGTGAGGGGGAGCGCGTGGCTGGTGTATAGAGCTTGGGGAGGGTGTGCGTGCACGCGCCTCCTGCAAGTGTGAGCCCAATGAGGGTGCCACAGAGTGTACGAGAGTGGCTGGGTATGTGGCTGTGGATAGGCATGTGGCTACGTGACAGCTGGCCGAGATGGTGCATGCATGTCACCACGATGGCGTGTGTAACTGAGTTGATACGAGCATCAGTGTTGTGTGCCTGTGTTTGTGACAGCCTTAGGGATGTGGGTGAGCCCCTGGGGGCTGATGCCAGCAGGGATGTTGGGTGATGAGGGCACACAGAGGGAGGAGGACATAGCCGCCTCTGTCGCTGATGTCACTTTCCTCTTCTCAGGGGTGCGCTTGGAGGAGCTGTGTCAGGCAGGTGGGCAGTGCGTGGACGAGGACAGCTCCCACTACTGCGTCTGCCCAGAGGGTCGCACAGGCAGCCACTGCGAGCAGGAGGTGGACCCCTGTGCGGCCCAGCCCTGCCAGCATGGGGGCACCTGTCGTGGCTACATGGGGGGCTATGTGTGTGAGGTAAGGGTGCGTCCCAGGAGGGGGGAAGGGGAGCCAGTCATGTCTCTGCATGTCTAGCTCAGTTGGTAGAGCGCCGCTCTGCAGTCTCTGAGGTCCCAGGTTCGATTCCCAGCACTGCAAAAATGGGAGAAGGATGTGGCAATCCACTCCCGAGGCAATCCTGAGACAGTCAGCCATTGAAAACCCTATGAGGGTGGCTATGAGTCAGACACGACTCGACAGCACCTAACAACAACAACAACAACAACAATGGCCTGGTGCTCTCCCCTGAGCCACACCCCCAGCCCACGTGTCTGGGCTTTTGCTTTTGTGACTCTGGGTATATCTTTGTGGGTGTCATTGGGTGGATCTGGGGATGTCTGTGGTTGTCCAGTCATTCCTCTGTCTTCATTCATTTCCTGGGCAAATCTGTGTGCCTCCGAGCATGGTGTCTCTCGGCTGGGAACGAATGTGCCGGCATCCAAGTGTGTGTGTGGCTGTGTGTGCCTTGGTCGTTATTCCTGTGTGTTTGCGTGAATGTGTCTTCCTGTACTGGGGTGTTGGTGTCCCTCGGGCCTGGGTGTGTTTCCTTGTCCTGGGTGTGTTTGTGTGTGTCCCTGGCGCGTCTCCATGCGTTGGATGTCTATGCTGGGATTCCTTGTGTCCTCCTAGGTAGGTCTAGGCATGCCTGGGTCCCCCCAGCATGGGCTCAGTGAGTCCCTTTCTCACCCCCACACAGTGTCCTGCTGGCTATTCTGGTGACAACTGTGAGGACGATGTGGATGAGTGTGCCTCCCAGCCCTGCCAGCACGGAGGCTCCTGCATTGACCTTGTGGCCCGATACCTCTGCTCCTGTCCCCCTGGGACGCTGGGTATGCGAGGGCCAGGGCTGGGGTACAGGACAGGAGGCGGAGGCTCTGTCTTCTGCTGACTGCTCTTCCCTCCCTCCAGGTGTTCTCTGTGAGATTAATGAGGATGACTGCGGCCCAGCCTCCCCGCTGGCCTCAGGTCACCGGTGCCTGCACAATGGCACCTGCGTGGACCTAGTGGGTGGCTTCCGCTGTAACTGTCCCCCCGGATTCACTGGCCTGCAGTGTGAGGCGGACATCAATGAGTGTCGCCCGGGGGCCTGCCACGCAGCACACACCCGGGACTGCCTGCAGGACCCAGGTGGGCACTTCCGCTGCCTTTGCCACGCTGGCTTCACAGGTAAGCAGGGGAGGTGGGGCTGGGCTGGGACCCTGCCTGTCCTTCTCCCTGTTGTGGCTGATCCACCTGCCCCTGCTTGTCCAGGTCCCCGCTGTCAGACTGCTGTGTCCCCCTGTGAGTCCCAGCCATGCCAGAATGGGGGTCAGTGCCGGCCTAGCCCAGGCGCGGGGGGTGGGCTGACTTTCACCTGCCACTGTGTCCAGGTAGGTGTAAGTGGCATAGGTGGGGGGCCCTGGGGGCAGAGAGGGGATCTGGCCTCGGGGAAGGTTGTGGCTTTAGGGGAGAAGTGGAAGGAAAAGGGGTTTCTGGGAAGTACTGAATTACCTAGAGGTTTGGAGTATGGGACCCTCAAGGCTGGGGTTTGGAGGCGTGGCCTCCCAGGAAAGGCGTGGCTTATCTGTTAATGGGCTGGGGCTTGGCTCAGTTGGTAAGAGCACCGCTCTGCACTTTCTGAGGACCGGAGTTCGATCCCCAGCACCGCAAAAATGGGAGAAGGCTGTGGCAGTCCACTCCCGAAAACAATCCCCAAACAGTCAGGCACTGAAAACCCTAAGAGGGTCGCTATGAGTGGGACTCCACGGCACCTAACAACCACCACCACATCTGCAAAGTGGGGCCTCCAGGGGAAAGAGGACCTGGGGATGTTGGGGGGCGAGGCTCAGCGCGTCCCAAGTCTTGACCTTTCCCTTTTCTTTCTCCCGGCCCTCGCTCTTCTCCACCCTCTCATCTCTCTTCCTTCCCTTCCCCAATTTTTTTTTTTTCTCTGTCTCCCCATCCCATCGCCAGCCCTTCTGGGGTCTGCGTTGCGAGCGGGTGGCACGCTCCTGCCGGGAGCTGCAGTGTCCGGTGGGCGTCCCCTGCCAGCAGACGGCCCGCGGGCCGCGTTGCGCCTGTCCCCCGGGGCTGGCGGGACCCTCCTGCCGGGGCTCCAGGGCGTCACCCCCGGGAGCCGCCAACGCCAGCTGCGCGGCCGCCCCCTGTCTCCACGGAGGCTCGTGCCGCCCTGCGCAGCTCGCCCCCTTCTTCCGCTGTGCATGCGCTCCTGGCTGGGCCGGCGCGCGCTGCGAGACCCCAGTGGCGGTGCCCGAGGTGTCCGAGGAGCCGCGGTGCCCTCAAGCCGCCTGCCAGGCCAAGCGCGGGGACCGCCGCTGCGACCGCGAGTGCAACAGCCCGGGCTGCGGCTGGGACGGCGGCGACTGCTCGCTGAGCGTGGGCGACCCCTGGCGGCAGTGCGAGGCTCTGCAGTGCTGGCGCCTCTTCAACAACAGCCGCTGCGACCCGGCCTGCAGCACGCCCGCCTGCCTCTATGACAACTTCGACTGCTACACGGGTGGCCGCGAGCGCACCTGCAAGTGAGCCCTTGCCCCGGTCCTTCTGTCCGTCTATTCGCCCCATTCTGTCTGTCCATGAGCCGCATCTGATCCTCCATGGGCCCTGCTTCTCTGTCGGTTCATTTTCTCCAACCTTCATGGCAGTCCGTTCTTGAACACTTGTGTTGCCTGTCACTTCATTTTCCACTCCCGCCAGCTTTGCATCTGTGTGCAGTTTCTTGTCTGAAGGCCCATCATCCACCTAGTGCCATGTCTCCATCAGTGTGCCCCATCTCTGTCCTTTTTATTTAATTAAATTTATTTATTTTTATTTATGTTTTTGAGACAAGGTCTCATTGTGTAGCTCAAAGTGGCCTTGGAAATTGCTGTATAGCCCAGGCTGGCCTGAGACTCGCGATCCTCCTACCTCAGCCTCCTGAGTGCTGGGATCACAGGGTGGCCACCATCCCCAGCTCCTCCCCTACCTTGAGAAGAGATGTCTCAAGGTTGAGACAGAGTCTCGCGAGGCCCAGGCTTGCTTGGAACTTGCGATCCTTGCGCCTCAGCCTCCGGAGTGGTGGAATCACAGGGTGGCCTTCGCCCCTAGCTCCTCCCCTACCTCCAGGCTTGCCTGGAACTTGCGCTCCTCCCGCCTCAGCCTCCTGAGCGCTGGGATTACAGCATGCACCACCACGCCCAGTTTCCATTTATCTTTTGTATCCATATGCCCTGCCTGCCTGTTCTCCTGTCTTCCTATGCACCCATCTGGCCATCTTTTTGCCCTGTTTTGTCTTTCTACCCAGGAGTTCCTTTCAGTCCTTTGTGTGCCCAACTCTCTGCACCCCTACTTGGCCATCATTAGACCTTATCTGTCCATCTGTCTGTATATCAGTCTGTTCATCTATCTGCTTCACATGTTCATCCATATGCCTCTTCTGTCCGTCCTTCTGTCCACCTGTCCCCTCTTTGCGCCCCTTAGCGTGCCTATCTCATCATGCCCCTGCGTGTCTCCCCCGTCCTCTTTTGTCCCTCTCCATGCCTGTCTGTCCCATGTATTCCATCTGTCCACCCCTGCATCCCAGTCCTTCTGTCCCTCTGCATACCCTTCTGTCTGCCTGAAATCCCTCCCTACCTTTCTCATCCTTTCCATTCGTTCTCTCGCTCACTGTGCTCCTACACTCTGGCCTCTGCCGTTCTTGAGATTTCTTATGCCTGGGCCCACTTCAGCGCCTTGACACTGGCTGTTCCCTCCACCTCAACAGCTCTTCCCCTAAGAAGCCACACGGCTCCTCTCCAACTCCTTCAAGCCTTTGCTCAGATGGTGTCACCTTCTGGGGCCCCCTCTCTGGTTACCCCTAGGTCTTCCCTTTAAAATTTTTTTCTTTAGCATTTAATTCCTTCTAGCCCTATGCTTGTGTATGTTTATATTTACCTTTTATTGGCATGTTATTGGAATGCTGTATATTCTGCTCATTCATCTCATTTAGCATCCGTGTCCACCTGCTTTAATGCCAGCTCCTCTTGGTAAGGATGTGTGACTGGACCATAGGCTGGGTGCCTATGTCTGCTCCCAGCACATAGCAGGTGCACAGTTAATAGTTCATACAATGATACAGGTAGAGCATCCCTGATCCAAAAATCTGAAACCCGAAGTGCTCCAAAACCCGAAGCTTGGTGAGCACAGACACGATGCCACAGTGGAAATAATTGCATGTAGCAGGTTGCAGTTAAAACTCAGGCACAAACTGGGGATGTGGCTCGGTGGTAAAGTGCTTACCTAGCATGTTCGAGGTCCTGGGTTCAACCTTTACCACTGCAACAAAACAAATCAAGAAGCCAGGTGTGGTGGTGCACACCTGTCATCCCAGCCACTTGGGAGACAGAGGCAGGAGGATTGCAAATTCGAGACCAGAGGCAGTCTGTGTAATTTAATGAGACTGTCTTAAAAAGTTAAAAAAAAAAAAAAAAAAAGGGCTGGGAGTGCAGCTCAGTGGTACAGCACTTGCAAAGCATGCAAGCGCGAGGCCCTGGGTTCAACTTCCAGTACTGCAAAAAAAAAAAAAACAAGAAAAACAAAAACTCAGTCGACTAAAAATGTTGTACAAAACTCTCAATTTATGTATATAAGGTACATAGGAAACACAGATGAATTTTGTGTTTAGATATGGGGCCCATCCTTAAGCAGTCTTATGTAAATTATATGTAGATATATCATTGCATATATTTGCATATGTAATATTTCAATATATATTTGTTGTTGTTGTTGTTAGGTGCCATTGAGTCGGTATCCGACTCATAGCGACCCTCATAGGGTTTTCAATGGCTGAGTGCTTTGGGATTGCCTTGGGAGTGGATTGCCAGGCCCTTCTCCCATTTTTGCTGTGCTGGGAATTGAACTCGGGGCCTCAGAGACTGCAGCGCAGCGCTCTACCCACTGAGCTAAATCCCAGCCCTCAATATATATGGATATGCTAAAACCTCAAGAAATTTGAATTCTGAAACATTTTTGGTCCCCGGTATTTCAGATAAGGGATATTCAACCTGTAGTTACCCAGCCAATGGTTGGATTTGTAGAAAACCTGACATGTGCGGGTGCGTTCTAGGCCTCCAGGCAAGCATTGTGTGGAGCCTGTTGCTCTGTGGTGTGTATGCATTTGGGAGGTCGGAGGTCCCCTGATCGTACCCTCTCTGCCTCCAGCCCAGTCTATGAGAAGTACTGCGCTGACCACTTTGCCGATGGCCGCTGTGACCAGGGCTGCAACATGGAGGAGTGTGGCTGGGACGGGCTGGACTGTGCCAGTGAGGTGCCGGCTCTCCTGGCCCGTGGCGTGCTGGTGCTAACGGTTCTGCTGCCACCTGAAGAGCTGCTGCGCTCCAGCGCCGACTTCCTGCAGCGACTCAGCGCCATTCTGCGCACCTCGCTGCGCTTCCGTCTGGACGCACATGGCCAGGCCATGGTTTTCCCTTATCATCGGCCGAGTTCTGGTTCCGAATCCCGAGCCCGGCGGGAGCTGGGCCCCGAGGTGATCGGGTGAGTGACTCTATCTGGAGCAGGCTTGGGGACTAAGGGAGGCTCTGGGTTGGGGAAGCCAAGCCCGGACACCGTTGATCCGTGTTTCATGTCTCAACATCTTGGAGAGCCATCCCTGACAATGCATCTCCCACAGGCTTTTCAAGCTCTGCTCTATTGGCATTTGGGGCCAGATCATTCTCTGCTGTCAGCGGCCCTCTTGTGCACTGTAGAATGCTTAGCCTCACAGCTAGCTTTTACCCAGTAGATGCCCGTAACAGCGCCACCAGTGGTCACAATGAAAAATACCTCCACATAAGAGAAAGCATCCCTTGTTTCCTGGGCGCAAACTTGCACCTTGGGTCTACTGCTACCTCTTTTTGGAAAGGCAAGTGGTTTAGCAGAGCAGCTAAGGGCATGTATAGATTTTTTTCCCCCTCAGTACTTAGGGGTGAGGCCCAAGGGCTTGCGCATGCTTGGCAAATGGTCTACCATGGGGCCACACCCCTTGACCCTCTTTTATATTACATTATTTTTGAGACAGGGTCTCGCTAAACTGCACAGGCTGCTTCTGGCTTTGAACTCGCGATTCTCCTGCCTCAGCCTCCCTAGTCACCGAGATTACAGGCGTGTGCCACAGTTTGAAAAAAGAAAAAAATTTTTTTCCTTGCAGTACTGGAGACAGAACCCAGTGCCTTAAGCATGCTAGGCAAGAGCTCTCTCACTGAGCTACGTCTTCAGCGTTTTTTGGTTTGTTTGTTTTTTAAATGAAAAATTAGGACTAATATCCTGCTGGTGAGCTGGTAGAGGAGCCTGAAGGAGAGTATGGCATTTATTTTATTACTATTATTATTAATACTTTTTTTTTTCAGTATTTGGGGGTTGAACCCAGGTCCTTGCACATACTTTGCAAGTGATTTACCCCCCGGGCTGCATCTTCTGTCCTATTTTTTACTTCTGTTTTGGGACAGGTTCTCACTAAGTTGCATAAGCTGCCTCTGGCCTCGAACTCGCAATTCTCCTGCCTCTGCCTCCAGAATCTCTGGGATTACAGGCATGCATCACAGTGGCTGGCCGAGTATGGCGTTTATTGATGATGGAGCCAGGGCTTGAGAAGGATGGGGCTCTGTTACAGAAAGGAAAGCTGGGCTTTCGAGATAGTGGGGTGCCACCAGGAGTGGAAGAGATGGAGAAGGGCGGATCATGTGCCCTTCCTTGGCTGATGTGACTGAATAATGAGAACACATAGTGAAAAACAGGGGCTGATTTGGGGGCTTGAAGAATATGAGGGGTCTGGAGATATTGGGGGCGAGGAGACCCCCAGGAGGTAGCTGGCAAGTGAAGACAGAAACAAAAAGATGAAAAAGGTGTGGGCAGGTATTGAAGCTGGGGGAGGGACTTAGCAAAGGGGGAGAGAAGGGAACGGAAGAATGAATCTGGAGACACTGAGACCTGAGGACTGATTGAGGGACATTAGCTCAGGGTACAGCTTGGTGGCAGAGTGCTTGCCAAACATGTGTGAGGCCTGGATTTGCTACCCAGCACCAGGTGGGCTGCTCAGAGCAGCTGGGATGTGGGTGCACCAGCCAGGTAAAAGGAGGTGCCCACAGCCTTCGGTCGGGTGGGTGAGGAAAGTTACCATTGGATTCACCGCCCTGGGAGCCCTTGCAGTCACAGCACAACCTGTTTGGGGGTCTGGGGGCAGTGAAATGGATGCCAGCTGGGAGCAGGTGGGCTGTGGAGACATGGTGTGTGGGAGAGGGCGGTTCTGAGCAGGGCACTGGGGAGAGAGGACCAGGCTTGGTGCCCAGGCTGTGTTAGGCCCCTATCGAGCCCTTGGGACCCTCCATTGTGTCTCTGCAGCTCTGTAGTGATGCTGGAGATTGACAACCGGCTCTGCCTACAGTCGCCCGAGAATGACCACTGCTTCCCCGATGCCCAGAGCGCGGCCGACTACCTGGGAGCCTTGTCGGCGGTGGAGCGCCTAGACTTCCCGTACCCACTGCGGGATGTGCGGGGTGAGGCCCGGGGGGCGGAGCCTGAGGAGGCCCTGGCTGGTGGCTGTAGCAGGGTGGTGGAAGCTCTGTCCAATGGCCGAAGCCCTGTCCATGGTTGAAAGTCCACTGCAGGGTTGCAGCCCCTCCAAGGTTGCAGCTTCACGTCTTGGTTAGAGGACCCCCACCATACCTGAAGCCCCACCCCTTGGCTGAAGCCGTACCCGTTGACTGATGCCATGCCCACTGGCTGAAAAGCTCCACCTTTGGCTGAAAGCCATGCCCACAACTGAAGCTCCACCTCTTGGTTGGAGCCCTGCCCCTTGGTTGAAGCCCCCACCCTGTGGCTGAAGCCCCACCCCTTGACCAAACTACACCCCTGACCAAAAGCCACGCCCCTTGTCAAAAGCCACACCCCCTGGCTGAAAAGCTCCACCCTTGGTTGAAAGCCCCACCCATGACTGAAGCTCCACCCCTTGGCTGGAGCCCTGCCTATTGGTTGAAGTCCCCACTCTAATGGCCGAAATCCCACCCCTTGGCAGAACCACGCCCCTGCCAAAAAGCCACGCCCCTGACTGAAGCCATACTTCTTGGCAGAAAAGCCCCACCTTTGGTTGAAAGCCCCGCCTATGACTGAAGCTCCACCCCACAGCCGGAGCCCCGCCCCATATAGAAGCCCCGCCCCATATTGCAGCCCCGCTTTCTGCTTCCTTCCGGCAGGGGAGCGGCTGGAGCCCCCTGAACCCAGTGTACCACTGTTGCCCCTCCTCGCTGCGGGTGCCGTCTTCCTGCTGGTCATCCTCGTTCTGGGCGTCATGGTGGCCCGGCGCAAGCGTGAGCACAGCACCCTCTGGTTCCCCGAGGGCTTCGCCCTGCACAAGGACGTTGCGGCTGGCCACAAGGGCCGACGGGAACCTGTGGGACAAGATGCGCTGGGCATGAAGTGAGGACCCTGTCGGCTTCATGTCCCTGACTGTGGGGGCCTTGTGAGCCCTGGACCCCACCTTAGTCTGACCTCTGACACCATCCTGACCTCCACTTCAGACTCCACCCTGGCCCCCATTGCCCAGCCTCTCCGCCACTGACTCTGTCGTTCCTGGGTATCAGTCCTCCTTCCTGACCCCTGACCTAGTTCCCATGTCCTCATCTCCTGGCTCAAGTCTTACCCTCATTGCACCCTGAAGTGGCCTCTCAGACTTCCTTCTGATTCATCCCCACATGGTGGCTGACCTCATGAGCCTTGTCCTCATCCCAGCCCCTCCCTGACCTCCTGACCCTGTGCTCAGTGATGTCCAGGAACCCCCTTGGGCCCAACCCATCCTTACCTTTGATCTCACCTCTGACTCCCTTTTTATCCAATTTAGTGTTCATTCCCTATGACTCTTACTCCTATCCTTCACCTTGGACCTCACCTCCAACTTGACCTATCCTTTAAGATCCCCAACCTCAACCTGAATTTAACCCTTCCCTATGATTTCATGACCCTTGTCTGCTCACCATAACCTTTTCAATCCTGGCTGCCTATTCCACTTGTTTTGAGGTTAATGTCATTCTCCATGACATCTTTGCTTTTTTTTTTTTTTTTTGACAGAATCTTATTATGTAGCCTAACTCTCTATGTAGCCTGGGGTAGTCTCGAACTTGTGATCCTCCTGCTTCAGCCTCCCGAGTGCTGGAATTATAGGTGTGAGCCTCCACGCCTAGCATCTCAATGACTTCTGACATCCTCTACAACCCCTGCTGTATGCCTGTGCCCCTCATCTGTGTCCTAACCCATTGCTCTGACCCCTCACCCCAGCCCTGTCTATTACCTGATTCTACCTTAAGACTCTGACCATCACCCATCATAATCCTTGTCTACACCCCCTACAACTTTGACTCCATCCCTCATCTCCTCTTTAGGAACTGTATCTTGACCCGTCTGCCTCAATCGACCCAGACCCCCAACCTTGCCTCCATGATCTCTGCTCTCACCCCACCCCAAGACTTCCTTCCAGTCTGTCAATGTCCTTCCTCACATCCTTTTCTTCCTGTTACCCCCTAGGAACATGGCGAAGGGTGAGAGTCTCATGGGAGAGGTGGCCACAGACTGGATGGACACAGAGTGCCCAGAGGCCAAGCGACTGAAGGTGCGGCCCCTCTCCTCACCCCTGTTTTTAGGGTCTTATGTGGGGGCTCCAACGGTCAGTCGGAGAGCCCAGGGGAGTTCCCTGCGCTCCCCACCACTTCAGCTCCAGAGAGCAGTCACAGCTTTGTGACCTTATTTTATCCTCAGTGTGGCTCTGTGGCCTTGGAGGAAGGAAGGAGATTTGGTGTAGAGGTCCACAGGCTTCTCTGGGTGGGTGGAAATTCCCCTACTCCATCTGCAACCAGGTTCCTGCTCCCAGGCCAGCCTGGGGTCATCCCAGAGGGGACCCGCTAGCCCACACAGTGACCCTGCTTTCTCTGTCAGTTCTAACTTTGTCCAGCATACTTAGCCTGAAAGTGTTCCTAGCTGGTCTGGAGCATCATTTCATCTCCTGGAGCTCCACCCCTGGGCTCTGTACTAATCAGCTTGGGCTGTGTGCTGGCCCATTTTCTGTTGCTATGACAATACCTGTGAGTAATGTATACAGGCCTGCAGCCGTAGCCCTGTGGCATCTGATCCCGTCAGATCTCGGAAGCTAAGCAGGGTCGGGTCTGGTTAGTACCTGGATGGGAGACTGCCTTGGAACACCAGAAGCTGTAGGCTTGGGAGAAGGACCTGGCAACCCCCTCCCAAAAATCAATCTGCCATTGAAAACCCTATGAACAGCAGAGAAGCACTGACAATAGTGTTTCCCCTCTTGTACAGAGGGTCGCTATGAGTCGGATACTGACTCAACAGCACCTAACAACAACAATGTATACAGAAAAGAGGTTTATTTGGCCCACAGTTTTGAAGGCTAAAAACCCAAGATTTGGGCAGTTCCATTGGTTCAGCTTCTGGTGAGGGCCTCATGGCAGATAGCATCATGGCAGCAGGAGTGCATGAAGAAGAGATCACGTGGTAAGAAAGATACCAGAGAAATTCAAGGGCAAGGCTTACTTATAAAAAGATATAACAGCCCACTCTCATAGGAACTAACCAGGTCCCTCAAGAACTATGTTAATCCCTGTTTTTCTTTTCCTTTCCTCTTTTCTTTTCTTTTCTCTTCTCTTTTTTCTTTTCCTTTCATTTCTTGTTTTCTTTTCTCTTTCTTCCCTTCCCTTCCCCTTTCTTTTCCTTTCCCTCTCTCCTTCTCCTTATTTCCTTCCATTTGTTTTTGAGCAGGATCTTGCTATTTTGTTCACGTTGGTCTTGCATTCTTGGGCTCAAACAATCCTGCGCTAGCTCCCTACAGGCAACTACTGTGGTGCCCAACCATTAATCCCTTTTGAGGGCAATGCTCCCAATGATGTAATTACCTCTCACGAGGTTCTGTCTCTTAAAGGTTCCCCTGCCTTTCATCATTGACACACTGAGGACCAAGCTTCTAGCACAGATCTTTGGGGCCACATTTAAACCATATCCAAACCATAGCAGGCTGCCATACCATAATATCATAGACAGGGTGGCTTAAAGAACAGAAACTTATTTTCTCTCACAGTTCTGGATGTTGTCAGAATTGCTTCCTGGTGAGAAGTTTCTTTCTAGCTTGTGGAGAGTCATTTTCTTTCTTTCCCAACCACCCATTCACTCCTTTCCCAGATTAATATTGATCCTAGAGGGATTAATTCTGATCCAGCACTCCGTGTTTCTTTTACCAGTGATTTGTAGTTTCCAGAGTATAAATTTTGCACTTCTTTCCCTAAAATTATTGCCAAATATTTTATTTTTGATGCTATTGTCAATGAAATTTTTCTAAAAATGTATTAAAATTATTTTTTTGCAGTACTTGTTGAACCCAGGGCCTTGCATATACTTTTTATTTTTTATCTTTTTTTTATTAGAAATTTTTAATGTACATCATAATGTGATTCGTTTTGACATGCTTTTCGTTGTGACAATTTTCATATATGCAATTTGATAAGCATTATTCATATAGGTTACCCCTTACCCTCCTCTATGTTTCCCCCCTACCCCCCTTCCTATTTAAGTTTCCCATCCAAGTTTATTTTTTATCTTGAGACAGGGTCTCACTAAGGAATCTGTGATCTTCCTGCCTCCACCTCCAGAGTTGCTGGGATTACAGGTGTGCGGCACCATGCCCGGCTTGACACATTTCATTTAGTATTTTAATTGTACATATTTATGGGATAGAGAGGTAATTCAGTTCATATGCACTGTGTGCAATTATCAAATCAGGATTGTTAACATTTCCAAATCCTCAATGTTGTTAGGTGCTGTTGAGTTGTATCTGACTCATAATGACCCTCATAGGGATTTTGATGGCTGTTTCGGAATTGTTTTGGGAGTGGATTGCCACGTCCTTCTCCCATTTTTGCAGTGCTTAGGGATAGAACACTGGTCCTCAAAGAGTGTGGAGCAGCACTCTACCAGTTGAGCCAAATCCCAGCTCTCCTTAATGACTCTTTCTCTTAATTGCATTTTCACTGTGTTCATGTCTAGTGTGTATTCCAGGTGTTATGGTCGATGCATGGCCTATGTTGGGTTCCCAGCCTTTCTCTCCATCCTTTCCAACCCAGACTGAAATGCCATTTCCTGCTCTCCTCAAATCCCTGAGGCCCAGCACATCCACTTCCCACTTCCTCATTTGTAAGAAGCAGGATGTCGATGGGTTCCCAGAGCGCTGTGTGTCTCTCTACCTCCAAATGGTGAGGTCTCAGAACACGGATCCCTGTCCCTCTAGGTAGAGGAGCCTGGCATGGCGGCCGAGGAGCCTGTGGATTGTCGCCAGTGGACTCAACACCATCTGGTTGCTGCTGACATCCGTGTGGCGCCAGCCATGGCCCTGACACCACCACAGGGCGACGCGGATGCTGATGGCATGGATGTCAACGTGCGTGGCCCAGGTGAGCACCTTTGTCAGCAGTCCTACATGCGACAGCTTACGCCTGGGTCTGTGATCTGGGGAGTGTCCGGCCTTCTGTCTGGGCTTCTGTGTGGGTGTGTGTTCAACTAGACTCTTGGTTGTAAGTGGTAACAGCCCAACTCGAACTACCTCGAGTGAAAGACGGTGTTCACTGACTTGCACCTGGAAGCCGGGGCATATTTAGATCCTGGATTTGGTGTTTCGCTCTCTGCTTCTTACCTCTAGCTTTACGAAACCGCCTCAACTGCATCAGAAGTTTCAGAATGCCTTCTGATTGGATGGACTAGGACCACGTGCTCATCCTTGAGCCAATCAGTGAGGCTGGGGGACTAGAATATGCAGATTGACCAGTCCTGGTCCACAAGTCTATCTCTTGAGCTAGTGAGGGGATGGGCTGGGATTAAGCTCAGTTGGTGGAAGCCACTCTGCAGTCTCTGAGGTCCTGAGTTCGATTCCCAGCACCACAAAAACGTGAGAGGGAAATGGCAATCCACTCTCGAGGCAATCCGGAAACAGTCAGCCACTGAAAACCCTATGAGGGCTCACTGTGAGTTGAATAGGACTTGATGGCACCTAACAACAACAGTGAGGGGTTTTGGCTTTAAGCAGGTCTTGAGACTGGAAAGTGATTTCCTAAGGAGCACCAGGGCAAGTGCCAATCTCCCTTCTCCTTCACCCCCTACTCCCTAGGGGCCCTTCTGTGATACCTCACACACCCTGGGGTGGAGGTGCAGCTGGGAGGATTTGCACCTTTTCTTGTCCCGCTGTGGGTGCCCCCTGCTTCTGATACAGTGCCCTTGACATTGTCCCCTGGAGAGGCCCCCTGCCTTCCTGACACACACTCGGTCCCTACAGATGGCTTCACCCCACTCATGCTGGCCTCCTTCTGCGGGGGGGCCCTGGAGCCGATGCCGACTGAGGAAGAGGAGGCCGACGACACGTCGGCCAGCATCATCTCGGACCTGATATGCCAGGGGGCCCAGCTCGGGGCCCGGACAGACCGCACTGGCGAGACTGCCCTGCACCTGGCCGCCCGCTACGCCAGGGCTGATGCCGCCAAGCGGCTGCTGGACGCTGGTGCGGACACCAATGCCCAGGACCACTCGGGGCGCACCCCTCTGCACACAGCCGTCACCGCTGACGCCCAGGGCGTCTTCCAGGTAGCACGGGCCTCCCTCAGTGGACACCGGCACTGGGGTGGGCATCTGACACCCCTGGATTTGAGGCTTGGGTCTATCCTTCTCATTTGGAAAACAGGGGTATACCCAAGCACAGTGTCTGGCCAGGCCAGATGGTTCCTGATGTGGTTTTTCGGCTTTATGATGTCGCAGAAGCGTATCTGTACGACTGTTCTGTTTTACGCTTTAAGTGTAATACTCAGTGAATTGCATGAGATATTCAGCACTTAAAAAATGGAAAAATGGAGTTATTTACAGGTTTTTTGTTTTGGCGGTACTGGGGGTTGAACCCAGGGCCTTGGGCCTGCATGCTCTGCAAGTGCTGGGCCACGGAGCTGCACCTCCGGCCCATTTTTTTTTACTTTTTTGAGACAGGGTCTCGCTAAGTTACGCAGACTGCCTCTGGTCTCGAACCTGCAATGCTCCCACCTCCACCTCCCTAGCCGCTGGGATGACAGGCGTGCCCCATCACGCCCGGCCTCGAGTTATTTACAGTTTTTGCAGCAACCGGGGAGACAGTGATTCTAGGATTTTATTATTATTTTTATTTTATTTTTATTTTTTCTGAGGTTGGAACACACAGCCTCATACATTGCTGGGCAAGTGCTCCGCCACTGAGCTACATCCCCAGCTTAATTATACGATAGTCTTTTCTGTTTGTTTGACTTTGTCTTTATTTTTCAATACTGAGGGTTGAACCCAGGGCCTCACGCATGCCAGGCAAGCACTCTACCACTGAGCCACACCCCCAAACCCTGTTTTTATTTCTTGTTTTTGAGACAGGGGTCTCATGAAGTTGCACAGATGGCCTTGAACCTGCGATCCTCCTGCCTCAGCCTCCCGAGTCACTGGGATTACAGGCGTGAGCTACCGTACCCAGCTACACAACAATGTTTGTGTTAGGTGATTTTCCCAGCTGAGGCTGAGGTTAAGTGTTCGGGGTATAAGGCCAGGCCAAGTTCTGATGTTTAGTAGGTTATGTGTAGCAAATCCATTTCCGATTTAGGATCTTTTTGACTTCACCAGAGGCTCAGTGGGATTTCACCTGATCATATGTCATGGAATCTGAAGTTCATTGATTGTAGGGGATGTGGAGGTTGGGGTCTTGAGGAGGTTCAGGAGTGGTCTTGATGCCTCTCTTCCAGTTGTGATGCCCCTGCTGTACCCTCTCCTTCCTAGATTCTCATCCGGAACCGCTCCACAGACCTAGATGCCCGCATGGCAGATGGCTCCACGGCACTGATCCTGGCGGCCCGCCTGGCTGTGGAGGGCATGGTGGAAGAGCTCATTGCCAGCCACGCTGACGTCAATGCTGTGGATGAGCTGGGTAGGCTGGCTGGGGGAGCGGAGGGTGGGCCTGGGGGTCACCTGGGCCCTGACTGTCCTGTTGGTGTGAATTGACACCCGTGTTGAGACTAGAGCTCAGGCACACAAAACCTGGCAAGTTGACTCCCTTACCTAGGTCCATAGGGTGCTTCCGGGATTTAGAAAAGGCTGGCTTCCCCAGGACATGTCATTTCCATACACTTTTTATTTTTTTGTGTGCTGGGGGTGGAACCCAGGGCCTTGCTCTTGCTAGGCAAGTGCTCCACCACTCAGCCACACCCCCACCTCCTCCCTCTGCTCCTTTGGAAGAGTTCTCTCTACTGCCTCCTGCTGGAAACTTGTAATACATTTGCAAATCAGGCAAATCTGTAAGTGATGGCAGCCAGCTGGCAGCAGTTTGCTTGCCCAGAGCCGGACCTGTGCAGATTCACAGCAACCTACCCATATTAGTTACCTTTTGCTGTTGCTGTGACAAAATATCTGGCTGAACAACTTAAGGGGGGAAAGATTTACTTTTGGCTCATGGTTCAGAGGATTCCCGTTCCACAGAGGCAGGGAGGCATGGCCAGGTAGCAGAATTAGTTAGTTATTTAGTTAGTTAGTTTGTTTGTTTCTTTCTTTTTTGTGGTGCTGAGGATCAAACTCAGGGTCTTGTGCATGCTAGATAAATGTACTACTATTAAGTTATCCCTCTAGCCCCAGGGTTTATTTGCCTTTCTCTTGCTGAGTTATAGGAGTTCTTTATGTATTCTAGATATAAATACCTTATCAGATATATAATTTATATATTTTTTTCTTATTTATGTTTTCTTTTTTTTAACAAAAAGATTATTTATAGACTTGACAAATCAATCCTTTTCTTTCCCTTTCTTCCCTCCCTTCCTTCCTTCATTTTCCTTTCTCTTTTCCTGTTTCTTTGTTTCTCTTTCCTTCCTTCCTTCCTTTCTCCCTTCCATCCTTCCTTTCTCTCTTACACTCTTCCTTTCTCCCTCCCTCCCTTCTTTTCTTCCGTCCTTCCTCCATTTTTTATTTCTTCTTTTCTTTTCTTTCTTTCTTTCCTTTCTCAGTACTTGGGAGTTGAATCCAGGACCTCACACATACTTTGCAAATGCTCTATCACTGGGTTGCACTTGCAGCTCATTTTTAATTTCTTCAGTTTTGAATCAGGGTCTCACTAAGTTATGCAGGCCTCCTCTGTCCTTGAATTTACAATCTTCCTGTCTCTATCTTCTAAATTACTGGGATTAGCTGGGATTACAGGCATGGGCCTAGTTTGTTTTTGTTTTCTTGATGGTGTCTTTGGAAGCACAAAAGCTTCAATTTTGATGATATACAATTTATTTTGTTGTTGCTTGTGCATTTGGTGTCATATTTAAGAATCTTTTCCTTAACTCAAGGTCATGAAGAATTACTCTCATATTTTCTTTTAGAGGTTTTATAGCATGAGCTGTTACCTTTAGATCTCTGATTCATTTTGAGTTAACTTTTGCATATGGTGTGAGGTAGAGGATCTACTTTATTCTTTTGCATCTGATGATCCAGTCATCCCAGTATCATTAGTTAAGAAGTTTCTTTCGCACTGAATGCTCTTGGCACCTATTTTATTTATTTTAATGAGTTTAACTTCTTTCTTTCTTTCTTCTTTTTTTTTTTTTTGTGGTACTTGGGAATTGAATTCAGGGCATTGCACATACTTTGCAAGTGCTCTACCCATGGGTTGCAGTTCATTTTTTATTTTTTATTTTTTATTTTGAGTTAAGATCTCACTAAGTTACACACACTGCCTCTGGCCTCAAATTCACAATCCTGCCTCTGCCTCCCATGTCACTGCGATTACAGATGTTGGCCACCATGCTTGGCTAATGAGTTTAAATCTAAAGAAGCCGTATGTGACTGGTGGCTACTGCATTCGATAACACAGGCTCACCTGAGTGAGGTCAACTGACTGATGACTACACATAGGGCCTCCTGTATGGAGTGTCACGTGCATGTGTGCGCATGCGCACACAGACAGAGGGCACCCTTTGGTCAGAGGATTTATTATACAGGCTTGTGCACACATGGACCCAAACACAGGTGCTCAGATACTCATGGCAGGCCTGTTACTCTAAGCCATATTCTAGACACTTCCTGTGTCCCTGTGATGGAGGGTCCTGGGACAGGAGCCCAGGCCTTCCCTGACCTCTCTCCCCACTCCAGGGAAGTCAGCCTTACACTGGGCTGCAGCTGTGAACAACGTGGAGGCCACCTTGGCTTTGCTCAAAAATGGAGCCAACAAGGACATGCAGGACAGCAAGGTGAGTCCTGGCCCTCCACCCACCTGGGGGTCAGCACTGTCACAGCCGCTGGCCAGTGTCAAAGAATAGGGTGGGATTGAAGTATTGAAGTCAGAAGGCCCTGACAGTGGATTACAGAAGGGGTTCTTGACAGTTGCTTTGTGACCCCAGGGAACTGCCTAACTTCTCTGAACCTCAGTGCCCTCATCTATAAAGTAGCAAAGCAGTCGTATCCACTTCAGTGCATCTCCTTCAGGATACAGGAAATGAATGAGTTTATAAATTACTTAGCAGCTCCTCAATAGAAGGCAACTGTTAGGACAATGTTTAACCCTTTGACTACCAACTTCAAATCAAAATATATGAGATTGAGTGTTTTATTTCCAGAAACTCTTTATTACAATGAACAAAACAAGATCAGGATTAGCAAAATAATTGGAATGCATAGTATAAATTTGTAAAATACCTTTTTCTACCACTTTCTTGAATTTCTGTTAAATTCATACATGCGTTTTGACATGTGTTGCAATAGTAGTCAAAGGTTTAAAAACCCTACCAAATAATAATATTACTTATTATTATTATTATTATTATTGTTGTTGTTGTTGTTATTGCTATTATTTTTGCAGGACTCGGGGGCTGACCCCAGGGCCTTGTGCATGCTAGGCAAGCACTCCACCACTGAGCCGCACCCACAACCCTTTTTAGAAATTTTTTTTATCTTGAGACAGGATCTTGCTAAGTTATACTGGTTGCCTCTGGCCTTGAATTTGCAATTCTCCTGCCTCTGCCTCCTCAGTTGCTGGGATTACAGGCATGCACCACTGTGCCTGGCTTCACATAATCTTATTTTACAACAGGGAAAAAGAGGGGCTCCGCGGGATTCGGGGCTGGATTCTGTCCTTGGTTAAAACTTCAACAGATTTTTAAGATTTAATCTTAACTGTTTACAAAGCATTGTTTACTTTGATGACTGAAATTTTCCATGCCTCTTTAAATTTTGTGCCCAAGGTGGGTACCCAGATGGCACCTCCCAGATGAAGATGGTTTAAGGGAAGATTTTGTTCAGGTTCTCATAGCAAAGCTGGGATTCCAGCTGAGGTCCCCCACACCCGAGGGTATAAAGGCGCACCTCTTAGCTCCCCCAGAGGGCCCCTGCAGGACTTGACCTTGACCTCTGTGGGTCCTACCCCTCCCCCCACCCCAGGAGGAGACCCCGCTGTTCCTGGCCGCCCGCGAGGGCAGCTACGAGGCGGCCAAGCTGCTGCTGGACCACTTCGCCAACCGGGAGATCACGGACCACCTGGACCGGCTGCCGCGGGACGTGGCCCAGGAGCGGCTGCATCAGGACATCGTGCGGCTGCTGGACCAGCCCAGCGGGCCCCGCAGCCCGCCCGGCCCGCACGGCCTGGGGCCCCTGCTCTGCCCGCCGGGGGCCTTCCTCCCGGGCCTCAAGGCGGCGCAGTCGGGACCCAAGAAGAGCCGGAGGCCCCCCGGGAAGGCGGGGCTGGGGCCGCAGGGGACCCGGGGACGCGGCAAGAAGCTGACCCTGGCCTGCCCCGGGCCCCTGGCCGACAGCTCGGTCACACTGTCACCTGTGGACTCGCTGGACTCGCCGCGGCCCTTCGGCGGGACCCCCGCCTCCCCCGGCGGCTTCCCCCTGGAGGGGCCCTACGCGGCCACCGCCGTGTCCTTGGCGCAGCTGGGCGGGGCGGGCCGGGCGGCGCCTCTGGGGCGACAGCCCCCCGGGGGCTGCGTGCTCAGCCTCGGGCTGCTCAACCCCGTGGCCGTCCCCCTCGACTGGGCCCGGCTGCCCCCGCCGGCCCCCCCAGGGCCCTCCTTCCTGCTGCCCCTGGCTGCTCAGCCCCAGCTGCTCAACCCGGGGACCCCCATCTCCCCCCAGGAGCGGCCCCCACCCTACATGGCAGCCCCGGGACACGGCGAGGAATACCCGGCAGCGGGGGCCCACGGCAGCCCCCCGAAGACCCGCTTCCTGCGGGTCCCCAGCGAGCACCCCTATCTGACCCCGTCCCCCGAGTCCCCCGAGCACTGGGCCAGCCCGTCCCCTCCCTCCCTCTCGGACTGGTCCGACTCCACCCCTAGCCCAGCAACTGCCTCTGTGGCCCCGGCCACGGCCTCTGGGCCACTACCTGCTCAGCCACACCCCTTGTCTGTCCCCGGGTCTCTCGCTCAGGCCCAGACCCAGCTGGGACCCCAGCCAGAAGTCACCCCTAAGAGGCAGGTGTTGGCCTGAAATGCTCCTCAGTTCCTGGATCTTGAGGGGACGGAAGAGACCCATTTCCACCCCACCCTGATTCCTTTCTCTCCTTCTGGGGTCTTGTTTGTTTGTTTTTATTTCCTGAGACAGGGTCTTCCTATGTGCCCCAGGCTGGTCTCAAACTGGTGATCCTCCTGCCTCAGCCTCCCTAGTGCTGGGATGATTGGCATTTGCCACGTTCTCCGGCTTCTCCTTCCTTTTTCATCTTATTCATTCTTCCCTCTCTCTTTCCACCAACTCTCCTGCACCCCTGCCTTACAGTGTGACCAAGATAGTCAGCAGCCCAGACCCTCAAGTCTTCCTTTATTTATAATGAGTGGGGGATGACCTCCCACCCTTTCAGTCTTATATGGAGTCTGGGACCTCCTCCCTCCTTTCTAGTTTCTCCTCTGGCCTCTCATTTTCTCACACTCTGACATGAATGAATTATTATTATTATTATTTTCTTCTATTTCTTCTTCTGTTTCTTCTATTATTTCTTCTCGTCCTCCTTCTCCTCCTTCTTCTTCCATTTTTTTTTTTACATTTTGTATAGAAACAAATTCATTTAAACAAACTTATTATTATTATTATTTTTTACAAAATATATATATATGGAGATGCTCCCTCCCCCTTGTGAATCCCCCAGTGCCCCCGTGGGGCTGAGTCTGTGGGCCCATTCGGCCAAGCTGGATTCTGTGTACTGAGTACACAGGCATGACTGGGATCCCGTGTACCGAGTACACGACCCTGGTATGTACCAAGTAGCCACCCTTGGGCGCACCCTCTGGGGCCAGGGGTCAGGGGAGACTTGGGAGCCTCCTCCCCATCCCCCTCCCGCACTTCACTGCATTCCAGATGAATCTTGTCCTGTAGCCTTGTTAAGGAAGGTCCCTTCTGGCCCAAGAAATCCCCTCCAGGCCTCCCATCCTCCCAGAGACTGGACCACCTTCCTTTGGGAACTTGGAGACCGCTGGTAGGAAATTGGGGCCGGGGAGATGCGTGATTCCATTTTGTCTCCCTGTAAATATGGGACTGCAGGCAGAGAAGGAGCTGCTTGGGGTGCCAACCCCTTCCTCCTGGCCCTGAATAGAAACATTTTTAGGCTATTTTTGTAATATGGCTTCTGGACACAAACCCTGTGTAGCTGAATTCCCAGGGCCCTGCATTGTACAGCCCCCATTTCCTCACCACCTAATAAAGGAATAGTTAACACTCACTGTCATTGTGTTGTGTCTGGGTAAAGTGGGGAGTAGCAGTGGTTGAGCTGCCCTCCCAGAGCTAAGTTCAACTCCCATCTCAGGGCAAAACTGTTTGGCTTGCCTGCCCACTCCAGCTTCCTCTTTTGGTAGAGGATTCTACAGATTGACTGAGGGGTGGACACCTGACTAAAGATCAGCCAATCAGATTCTCTTGTCTGAGAACTTTCATGGAGATGCTAAGAATATTGTCAGTTGGTAGAGCTTTTAAGGGCACAGGAAGGTTAAGAAATATTGGTGCTGGGGTTGTGGCTCAATGGTAGTGCATGTGCTTACATGAACCAGGCCCTGGGTTTCATCCCCACCACTGAAAAAAAAAAAGTTATTGGTGTCTAATTTGGGGCAGTGGATAGTGTCTGTCTGTCTCTCTTTCTCTCTCTCCTTTCCTGCTACCATAAGGTGAGCAGCTTTGCTCTACCACATACTCACTGCCATGACGCTGCCTCACCACGTGGCCAAAGCAATCCAGCCCTCTGACCAGGGCTTCAAGCCTGCAAAAAATTGGGTTCAGGTTTGAGTATGAGTTCAATATGTTAAAATTGAAGAGGGTTCAGGTTTGGGTCGGGTTCAGGTTTAAAATTTTAATGCTATGGGTTCTTGTTGTTGTTAGGTGCCGTCGAGTTGGTATCTGACTCCTAGCGACCCTCATAGGGTTTTTAATGGCTGTTTTGGGATTGCCTTGGGAGTGGATTGCCAGGCCCTTCTCCCATTTTTGCGGTGCTGGAAATTGAACTTGGGACCTCAGAGACTGCAGTGCAGCGCTCAACCAACTGAGCTAAATCCCAGCCCATGCTATGGGTAGGTAGATAAATAAACATTTTCGATGCTATGCCTCTCAATTTTTAAATAGTTAATGATACAAAAAAAAAAAATTCAAGAAACATAGCCAGCCAACCAACCAACCAACCAAACAACAACAAAAAAACCCAAAAAACTGAATTTGGCCCCAATTTTTTTTACTGGATTTGGGCTCAACTTCAGAAAAATTTTAATTAATTAATTAACTAATTAATTGTACTTAAGGGTTGACCCATGGCCTCACACATACTTTGCAAGTGCTCTACCACCTGCTGTGCCCCAGCCCATTTTCTATTTTACATTTTTTATTTGGATATGGGATCTTGCTAAGATATGCAGGCTGCCTCGGGCCTCAAACTTGGGATCCTCCTGCCTCCACCTCCTGAGTCACTGGGATTACAGGTGGACACCACCACCAGGTCAGCTGGAAACAGTGTTCTTTTTCTTCTTCTCTTCCCCCCCTCCTTATTTCCCTCATCTTCCTTTCTCCCTTTTCGTCTTTGTTCATCTTCCTTTTCCCTTCCTCCTCCTCCTCCTTCTTTCTCTCTGCCTGTTTTTGTGGTACTGAGGCTCAAACCCAGGGCCTCACACAGGCCACAGGAAGTCTTGCCTATTTTTTCAAGTTCATTTCATGTTCATTCATCTATCTTCTATGTGTTTGTTGAGCACCTATCATGTGCCACGTCCCAGAGAAGTTGTTGGGAGTAGAATGACAAGTTCTATGGGCCCAGTCTCTGTCCCTGTGGAACCTGAGGCTAGTTAAGGAATGCATAGGCAGTGCCCTCTTCTCTCCCCTTGGCTTTACCATTCCAGTACACACCAAAAGTATTTGGCTGTAAACACTGGAGGCTTTCCTCCTGGAGACTTGCTCTTGTGTGGGCTAGGGTGTTAGCTTTCCATCACTGTGAAAATCAGCTTAGGGGAGGAAAGAATCATTGTGGATCACGGTTTCAGAGGTTTCAGTCCATGGTCACTTGGCTGTGGTACACCATAGCACCCGTGATGAGAAGTGCATGGTAAAGGAAAGCTGCTTACCTCATGGTGGCCAGGAAGCAATAAGAGAGAGCTTGCTTTTATAACAAAGCCCCTCCCACCAATCCCATTAAGCTATGAATCCATAAATGGATTAATCCATTGATGAGGTCGAGAGGTCCCACCTTAGAACACTGTTGCATTGGGGATGAAGCCTTCACCATGTGAGCTTTTGGGGGACATCTGAGATCCAAACTATAACAGGTAGGAATGACCCTCAACAAGTGAGAGATGGATGGGAGTTGGTGCATACATACCCCAACATCCTTGTCCCTCTCTGGGGCCAGTTCTGAAATATGATCCGCAGAGTTTTTCAAAGGATGTCCTTGGAATTGAGCTCCAGTTGCCCATGCAGCACCTGATCCGTCTCACTCTGGAGCCTTCTGGAATGATCGCTGTATTGGCCGGTGTGTTGTTGTGACAGGGAAATGGACCAAAGCAAACTTACAGGAGAAAAGGTTGTCCACAGTCCCCACTCTTATTCAATATAGATACTGTCCCCACTCTTATTCAATATAGACACTGCCTAACCAGAGCAATAAGGCAAGAGAAAAAAATAAAAGGGGTACAAATAGGGAACGAAGAGGTCAAATGATCCCTATTTGCAGATGCTATGATCCTATACTGGAAAGACACTAAAGCCTCCACTAGAAAACTCTTAGAGCTAATTAGCTCCTTCAGCAAATTAGCAAGATCCAAAATTAGCATTCAAAAATTAGTAGTCTTACATAACAATAATGAAAAAGAAGAGAAAGAAATGAAAACATTCCCATTTACAATAGCCCACCAAAGATTAAATATTTATGAATACATCTAAAAAAATATCCTAAAGACCCTTACAATGCAAATTCTAAAACACTAAAGGAAGAAATTGAAGAAGACACTAGAAGATGGAGAGACCTCCCTTGCTTATGGATTGGAAGAAGTAATATCGTGAAAAGTGCTATACTATCAAAAGTAGTATTCAATGCAGTCCTCATCAAAATTCCAATGGCAGACTCCACAGAAATAGAAAAAAAATCCTAAAATTCATATGGAAGCACAAAAGACCATATATAGCCAATATCATTCAAAGCAGCAAAAGCAGTGCAGGTGGCACCACACCACCTGACTTCACTCTATATTACAGGGTCATAGTAACAAAAACAGCTTTGTACTGGCATAAAAACAGGGATGCAGGGCAAAGGAGCAGAATAGAAGACCCAGATATATACCCATGCAACTATAGCCCCTTGATCTTCAACAAAGGTGCCAAAGATATATATTGGAGAAAAGATAGCCTCTTCAATAAATGTTACTGGGGAAACTGGATATCCATATATAGAAGAATGAATGTAGATGCATCTCTCACCCTGTATAAATATCAAATTTAAAATGTATCAGAAATCTTAGTGTAAAAATGGAAACTTTGAAACTACTAGAAGAAAATGTAGGAAATACGTTCCAACACATTGGGATAGGCAAATACTTTCTTAACAAAACTCCAGTAGCACAGGACGTAGTACTAAGAATTGACAAATGGGATTACATAAAATTAAAAAGCTTTTCCATAGCAAAGGAAACAATTAATAAAGGGAGAGCCCACAGAATGGGAGAAAAATTCTTGCTTCCTATACATCTGACAGAGGATTAATATCTAGAATATATAAGAACTCAAGAAACTAAACACCAAAGTAACAAATAATCCACTAGATAAGTGGGCAATGGAGCTAAACAGAAAGCTCTCAAAAGAAGAAATTCAAAGGACCAATGAATATTTGAAAAAGACCATGCCAATCTAGCAAGACCCTGTCTCAAAATTGCAAATGAAACAGGGGCTGTGGGTACAGCTCAGTGGTAGGGGACTTGCCTAGCTTGGGAGAAGCCCTGAGTTCAACCCTGAGTTCCACAAAAATAGATACAAATAAATAAATAGATAAATAAGGGTTTGTGAAAACATAAATCACCTTTTCTTATAAACTATTTTTATAAAATTTATCATCCTTCTTTACACCATCTCCATATTTTGTATCCTAGGGGCTCTCTGCTCTACCTCAAGATTTCTTGTGTCCCTCCACATAGCCAGACATTCCAAGATTTATAAAATTTCTTTGTTTTTTAGGAAATCTAAAATTCTTGCCCCTACCCCCCCAACTATTAGCCAATCAAGTTTAGCCAAGACTGTGAGATCAAAACCCTAACTAACTGGGTGAGACCCAGTCAAAGGGATTGCAGTTAGGAAATAAAAGACCAGACTGACCTCCACTTTTGTGCTTGCTTGCTGATTAGACTTGCAGCTGACACCCTCTTTACAAAGACAGTTTGCCTTGCCAAGATAAAACTTAAAATTTTTAATTCTACTGTGTCTTTATTATCCACATTGGGTATATCTCCAAAAGGTTGAACCCAGATGATCAATTCCTTCCTTGTCATAGCCTCCTCTCTTGCTTTGCATGACTTCCTCATTTTTGCCAGCCACACTTCCTTAGTCTTCTCTTTGACCTCTACATTAGCATTCCCCAGGACTCAGTCCTAGACC
Organism: Pedetes capensis; assembly: GCA_007922755.1. NCBI lineage: Eukaryota > Metazoa > Chordata > Mammalia > Rodentia > Pedetidae > Pedetes > Pedetes capensis. The sequence goes on along the minus strand of VMDO01000316.1, from coordinate 60,054 downwards.
ATCTATCTTCTTTCTCCCTGGTTGATCAGTACAGTCTCTTGGTGCTGCCTCCTGACTCGATGCCCCAATCCCCTGCCATTGTTTTCGTTCCCCTAGAGTCCGACACAGAGAAGGATTCTAGTGGAAGTAAACACATTTTCTGGTGCTGACGGGAGTCAAACTTAAGTCTGTGGGTGCTGATGAATGCTCAACCACTGAGCTAAGTTCTTTGTCTCAAAGAGTATTTGAGATATGACCCCAACCAACACCAGTTGGGGAGTGGAGAAGTGAGAAAGAGAAGGAAAGCAAAGGCTGCTAAAAATGCTTGTGGTACCAAGCAAGTTATCCCTGTGGATCACTGGGCTTCCAGCCCACTGGGGACTTTGGGGACCAACATAGAGCATTTGCTTCTTGAAAAGCAGAAAGGGCATCCATGGAAAACCCACTGTTGAATGGGAAACACCAGAAGACTTCCTCCTCAGGTCAGGAGTGAGACCAAGACATCTGCCTTCACCCTCTGTCCCATATGGTACCGGATGTTCCAGTCTCAGCTCGCTCTCTTCTCTGAGATGAATGTTCTAGGCTGGTCCCAGAGGTCCCTGGGGTGGGGGTGTGGAACCCCACTTGCCCATGTCAGCAGGGTTAGAGGTGTTTTACTCCAACATTAGCCTGCAGTCGTAGCACTGTGGCTTCTGATCCCGTCAGATCTCGGAAGCTAAGCAGGGTCGGGCCTGGTTAGTACTTGGATGGGAGACCGCCTGGGAACACCAGGTGCTGTAGGCTGGGGAGAAGGACCCAGCAACCCACTCCCAAAAACCATTGAAAACCCTATGAACACCAGAGAAGCACTGACAATAGTGTTTCGCCTGTTGTACGTAGGGTCACTACGAGATGGATGCTGACTCGAGGGCACCCAACAACAACAACCACCCCAACAGTACCACCTCCCCTGGGGAGTTCCCTTTCTCAGGATCTCCACTCAGGGGAGAGGCCAAATCTTTGTCTCAGTTACCGAAAAGAATTTCCAGATGAAACAGAGACGTGGAGCTGAGTTTTGAGTTTATTAGACAAAGGGTAAGAGGTAGCACACTCTTCCAGAGTGACGTGCAGGTGCTTGGAGAGAAAGAGATGCTGGAAGCAGGCCTGGAGAAGGAAGCGCTGGCCTGGAGCCCAGGTCCAGAGGCTGGCAGCAGGCAGGCCCCTTCCCCATCAGCAACCACTACCTTCCCCCTCCAAGCTGCAGATACCTCAGTTTGTCTGTGTTTCCTTGTGTAAAAGAAATCATACGAGACACAGAAATTATAGTATAGAATATATTCTTAGGTGCTGTTGAGTTGGTGTCTGACTTATACCGACCCTATGTACCACAGGTAAAAAAGTATTGTTAGTGCTTCATAGGGTTTTCAACAGCTGATTGTTTTTTTGGGAGTGGGTAGCCAGGTCTTCTCCCAACTCTACAGCACCTGATGTTTCTAGGTGGTCTCCCATCTAAGTACTAACCAGGTGCCACTCTGCTTAGCTTCTGAGATCTGACGGGATCGGACGCCACAGTGGTATGGCTGCAGGTAGTATAGAATGTGTTGTTGTTAGGTGCCATCAAATTGGTGTCCCACTCAGAGCGACCCTACGTACAACAGGTGAAACACTACTGTCAGTGCTTCTCTGCTATTCATAGGGTTTTCAATGGCTGATTGTTTTTTTGGGAGTGGGTTGCTGGGTCCTTCTCCCAGTATAGAATATGTTGTTGTTGTTCTTAGGTGCCTTCAAGTTGGTGCGTACCCTGTGTACAACAGGCGAAACACTTATTGTCAGTGCTTCTCTGCTGTTCATAGGGTTTTCAATGCTGATTGATTTTTGGGAGTGGGTTGCTGGGTCCTTCTCCCAAGCCTACAGCACGCAATGTTCCCTGGCGGTCTCTCATCCAAGTACTAAGGAGGCCTGACCCCGCTTAGCTTCCGAGATCTGACGGGACTGGATGCCACAAGGCTATGGCAGTATAGGCTATAAGCTAAGTTTACTAAAGATATAGATTACAAAGAGAGTCCACCTTTGAGACACGAAGGCGGACGGTAGTGAAGGACTGCCTGGAGTCAAAGTCAGCTGTGATCTGTTTAGCAGGGGCTGAGCCTTCAGGGGAAGGGTAAGAAATGTTTCCCACATGGGATCTGTGCAGAAGAGCAGCATTTACTAAACGATGTCTTTCTCGATTGCTGAGAGCGATATGCATCTCACACAGCCTTATCATCCTTTCTGGATGAATGTAGAGGTGAGGAACGATTTCAATTCCGCTTCCCTCTAGCAAGTACACTGTTGGTAAGGGGAGTCTCTATCAGGGAAGCACTGGAAGCCTTTGGCCCCTAGGGGGCTCACACTGATATTCATGTTACAGTTGGCTGGGACGCACATGGCTAGGCTGGGAGGTGGCTGGCTGCAGGGCCCTCTATTCCCTTTCTTCTTCCCTGTGACTCTCTGACAGCCCACAGGGCTGATTTGCTTGGAAACATAAACTTTCTTTTCTTTTCTTTTCTTTTCTTTTCTTTTCTTTTCTTTGCGGTACCAGAGGTTGAACCCAGGGCCTCGCGTTTGCATGTTCTGCAAGTGCTGGACCACTGAGCTGCAGCCCCAGCCCATTTTTTAACTTTTTGAGACCGGGTCTCGCTAAGTTACACAGACTGCCTCTGGTCTCAAACTTGCGATCCTCCTGCCTCCGCCTCCCGAGCTGCTGGGAATACAGGCGTGCGCCACCGCACCCGGCTTGAACCATAAACTTCCTTAGAGTCTGCTTCTTTTCTTCCCTTCCTTTTTTATTTTTCCTTTCTTTTTCTTTTGTTGAGACAAGGTCTTGCCATGTAGCCCAGGCTAGCCTCAAGCTCTTGTTCCCCCTGCCTCAACTTCAGACTAAAAGGTGGCTCCCCACCTGGCTCCCCACCTGGCTCCCTCCGTTTCCTTTCTCATGTCTCCACTCCTCTACGGGCATTTGCTGGGATCAGCTGCCAAATACACTTCCTTCTATTCAAATTCTGGTCTCAGAGTCACTTCTGGGAGAATCGCCAACCCAGACTGGGATGGTTGGCACAGAGCCAGGATGCACATCCATGAGGCTCAGCAGCCTGGGAAATTCTAATGTGGGAGTCAAGAGCGGAGAAGCCATGGAAAGAACAGGTAGAGAAAAAGCAGGAGCTATGGAAAGCAACAGAGGCGGATACTGCAAGGAGGGAACCTGTCCTCCGCAATCAAGGCTCTTGAAGGTGGAACAGGATGAGGTCTGTTGCAGACAGTACACAGGCTATGGAGAGACACATGAAGACATGAATAATGGGAAGAGGAAAGCCAGGGCCTCAGGAAGCACGGATGCTTCATGTGGCATGCCTGGGGTGGTCCGGGAAGGCTTCCTGGAGGTGGTGAGGCCAGACATGTGTCTTTCAGGAGAAGCAGCCTTTTGTTAGGAGTCTAGGAAGAGGAGAGAAGAAATTCCCAACTGAAGGAAGAGCACAGGAGAGGGGTGAAAAGGTGTAAAAGAACACAGAGATCACCGAGGAATGGTCAGCCTTTTGGGCTAGCTGGGTCTATACCCCCTCTTTTAAAACTCACTGTTAATTTATAAATGGATGGGTGTGGGTTTGGGTGGAGCAATGGCCGAGAAGGTGGCAGATGCCAGATGCCAAGTGTCTTGAATGCCAAGATGGGAGATTTGAAACTGTCCGTGGAGAGGCCCTGGGGAGCCATGGAAGGCACTTGAGCAGTGGAGGAACCCAGCCAGAGAGTGGAGTCGTGGTGGTCAGTGCAGAGGTGGGACTGAAGGGAGGCCATAGCGGAGGCTGCTGGGACAGGGCAGGTAGACGTGGCCTGGAGTTAGGGTTGATCGGAGGGAGCGGGGGGGGGGGGGGGGGGGGGGGGGGGGGGGGGGGGGGGGGGGGGGGGGGGGGGGGGGGGGGGGGGGGGGGGGGGGGGGGGGGGGGGGGGGGGGGGGGGGGGGGGGGGGGGGGGGGGGGGGGGGGG
>VMDO01000316.1:43431-55976 GCA_007922755.1 Pedetes capensis | reverse complement strand
GACAAACAAAGCCTGGGCCAGGTGTGTGTAGCGAGATCCAGCGCCCTCCTCCTCCTTCCGCCTGAGGGCAGGACCTGCCCGGTGGGGTGGGCACTGCCAGGGGACCTGGGGTGTCCCTGGAGGAAGGGGTGTATTTGTGACTTTTGTCCCCAAGGACTATCCCAATTAGTCCTTCCCAACTCTGAGTTTCCCGGGCCCGGGGGTTTCGGAAGCAGACACAAAGCTGCAATTTCCAGGAGGGAGGGGGCCCCCCAAGACAGCGCCAGCCTGGGTCCTGGGGGGCTCGTTAGAGGGTGCAGAGCTCCTGGGACGGTAGGTCCCCCGCAGTCTTGGCGCCCAAGGCCTCTGCCCTCCCTTCTTAGGCAGGGATCGGTGCAGGCAGGGACCGCGGAGCCTCTTTGTGCCGCGCTGAGTGTGAACTCAGGGCCTTTGCGCGGCTACAGAAGCCCCCACGGTCCACCCCTGGCCTCAGGGTGGAGACTTCAAAGTAGTGGAAGGAGAGAGAAATTGCAGATCATCTGAATGTACACCCCACAAACGCCGGGGCAGTGACGGCCTTGGATGGAGTTTGCCAGAAAGGTGTACAGTTTTGGCTTTTGAGGCGGGCAGCATACAGGGTGGAGGAGAAAACGTGTGCAGGGGAAGGGAAGGTGGAGCCTGGGGGGAACACGAAGAGCGGCCCGCCACAGACACAGCGCCCCTGGGGCAGAGGGCGGGCAGACTGCGGGGGTGCGAGGGCTCATGCATGTGTGGACCCTGGGGCTTCATGGACACGCATACACAGACACAGACACACAGACACAGACACACAGACACATAGACACAGACATACAGACAGACAGACACAGGCACAGACACACACACAGACACAAATAGAGACACAGACACACAGAGACACACAGAGACACACAGACACACAAACACATACAAAGACAGACACACACACAGACACAGACACAAACACACAGACACAGAGATACAGACACACAGACACACAGACAGACACACAGACACACACATACAGAGACACAGACAGACACAGACAGACACAGGCACAGCCAGATGGATACACACACACACAGACATACACAGACACACAGACAGACAGACAGACACAAACACACAGTCACTCACACAGAATCGCCCTGTAGGGAAAGAGACTCATTTTCAAGGCTTCCTTTTGGGACGAAATAAGGAAAGGAAGGAACCAGACCCTCATCCCACACCTTGCTCACCCTCCAGGCTCCCGCCCCTCTCAGGTGGGACCCGGAACCCCCTTGGCTGTCCTAGTGGAGGTGGTGTGGGCGGGTCCCTGAACCCAGCAGCTACCGGTAACTCCCCCACCAGCCAAGCCACTGTCCGGAGCTCTTTTCAGGTCTGCAAACAGGAGTTGCTATTGCTGTCTTCTGACTTCCTTGGAACCAGGCACTGTGGGCTGTCGGAAAGATTAGAACAAAATTCGATGTTTGAATTTGGCTTTCTAGGTCGTCATGAAAGTGTTCTTAATGTAGGGTGTTTGAATACAGTCCACTCTGTATGAGTGGATTCAATAACCAAACATGTTATTGTGTATATTTTCCCTTTTTTCTTTCTTGTCTTGTCTCTTGTCTTTTCTTTTCCTTTCCTTTCCTTTCCTTTCCTTCCCTTCTCCTTCCTTCCTTCTTTTCTCTCTCTCTTTCTTTCTCCTTCCTTCCTTCCCTTTCTCTTCCTTCCTCCCTTTCTTTCTTTCTTTCTTTCTTTCTTTCTTTCTTTCTTTCTTTCTTTCTTTCTTTTTCTTTCTTTCTTTCTTCAGTACTTGGGGGTCAAAGTCATGCTAGGCAACTGCTCTACCACTGAGCTGCACCTACAGCTCCTTTTTCTTTTTACTTCTGTGCTTGAGGGTTGAACCCTGAGCCTTGCATATGCTTTCCAAGTGCTCTACCAATGGGCTGTACACCCAGCCCACTTTTTATTTTTTACCTTGAGACAGGGTCTCACTAAATTACATAGGCTGCTTCTGGCCTCGAACCTGTGATCCTCCTGCCTCAGCCTCCCAAGTTGCTGGCATTACAGGCATATGCCTCAGTCCTTAGCACTCTCACTTCTTTTTTAGCTTTTTAAATTTTGAGACAGGTTCTTGCTACATTGTACAATTTACTTCTTGCCTGGGACTTGACAATCCTCTTGCCTCGGGCTCCTGAGTCACTGGGGCGATAGACATGGGCCACTATACCCCACCTCAGATCATTTCTTTATGACAAAATGTAAACCTCCGAGGGAGGGCTTGGAGTATACGGTACTCAATATGCTCACTGTGTATAGGCAAATTTGGGGGATCCTCCTTCCAGCAACACAAGGGCCATGGTGGAGGACCTGGGTTTACACACATCAACACACAGCATTCATTCTCTGTTCTTAATCAGTGCTAATGTGATAGTTCAAAAATGCTATTCTTAAAAAATTAAGGTGAAGGTTACGTAGCACAAGATTTCCCATGTTAAAGCAGACAATCCAGTGTCATTGAAGGTTTTCCTGTGTTGTACAAACAGCACTTCTGTCTAGTTGCAAGACGTTTCCGTGACCGCAAAGAGAAGCCCCTTACTCATCAGCACTCGCTCTCCATTTCCCTTCCCCCAACCCCTGCAGCCACTAATCTGTTCTCTGTCTCTGTGAATTAACCATTGTGGACGGTTCACATAAATGGATTCACGAAGCATATGGCTTTTTGTGTCTGGCTTTTATTTTTCTTACTGAGCATTGTTTCTATGGTTCCTCAGAGGTGGACCCTGTATCAGAACCTTGTTCTGTTTTAGAGCTGAATGGACTTCATTGTATATACATTCCGCACTTTGTTGATCCATTCCCTAGTTGACGAGCATCTGGGTTGTTTCTACATTTTGGTGCTTGTGAATAATGCTGCTATGACCATTTGTGGAGAAGTTCCTTTTCTTTCTACACTTAGGGTTGATCCCAAGGCCTTGCACATATTTTGTAAGCATCCTACCACTAAGCTGTACCCCCTAGCCCATTTTTTATTTTTATTATTTTATTTATTTATTTATTTATTTATTTATTTATTTGCAGTACTGGGGTTTGAACTCAGGGCTTTGCGCTTACATGCTTTGCAAGTGCGGGACCACAGAGCTGCGCCCCCAGCCCATTTTTTTTTTTTTTTAACTTTTTGAGACAGGGTCTCGCTAAGTTACACAGACTACCGCTGGTCTCGAACTTGCAATTCTCCTGCCTCCGCCTCCCAAGCCGCTGGGATTATAGGCGTGCACCACCGCACCCGGCGACCATTTTTTATTTTTTATCTTGAGACAGGGTCTCCCTAAATTGCACAGACAGCCTCTGGTCTCGAACTTGCAATCCTCCTGCCTCTGCCTCCTGACTTGTTGGGATTACATGTGTGAGCCACTGAGCCTCGCTGAATTCCAGCTTTTAAGTAATCATATCTAATTACTTTTTTCTCTGTGATGTCTTCCACAAAATTGTCTATGATTCTCTCTATGGAGACTCTGATGTTCCGTCTCATATTACATTATAGTAAAAAAGCCTCTTTCAGAGTATCCTACGGGCATCTCTGCTCAGCATCCCTCTTTTGGGGTCTGCATTTTTTTCTTTTTCAGTTCGAGGGGGTTGAACGCAGGGCCTCTCACATGCTAGTCAAATGCTCTACCACTGAACTGCACGCCCAGGCTCTTGTTTACTTTTTATTTTGAGACAGCGTCTTGCTAAGTGGTGTAGGCTGCCTACGGCCTTGAATTCTGGATCCTCTTGCCTCAGCTTCCCAAGTAGCTGGGATTACAGGCACATGCCACCACACCTGGGTAGGTCAGCATTTCTTAAGTGGAGTCTGAAAGTCTTGGTTTGGGATTATATTTTACTTGGATTTCTCAAGATTTATAGTCAGGCTCTGCTCTTTTTCATAGCATGATTCTCTCAAAAAGTCTCATAGAAAAAAAAAAAGTCTCACAGAGTTCCTCCTGAGTTGACTGTCCCTCTAGTTTTAATTGTGCTGGGTTGAAGATTGGGAGACTAGAGTTTTGGGGCCAACTCTGGTCCCCTATCTGTTTGTGCAAATAAAGTTTTATTGAAACACAGCCATACACAGTCCTTTACAAATTGTCTGTGTTGATGTAGGCTAGATTAGCAAAACTGAGCCGTTTGCAATAGAGATTATACAGGTCACAAAGCCAAGGTATTCACTGTCTTGTCCTTTACAGAAAACATCAGCAGCCCTGTGCTAGATCCACAGGTCTGCCTGCTTCCTGCTCCGTGGTTTTCCTTTCTTCATGAAAGATGAACATCCCTCCCTCATTGCCTTATACTCCTGCTAAATTCTTCCATAAACCCAATTGACCTTTTTTTTTTATAACCAGAATATCTCTGGACACAAGCAAGAACAATATTAATTGTTTTCCTATACTTTTTTATTTATTTGATTTTTAAATTTTTTGTTTTGTTTTATTTTATTTTACTTTCCAGTACTAGGGGGGGCTTGCACATGACACACTGCTGAGCTGCGTCCCTCCAGTCTTGTTTTAATTTTATTTTTATTTTGAGACTGGGTGTCACTAACTTGTGCAGGCTCTCTCTGGCCTGGAATTTGCAATCTGCCTCTGCCTCTCAAGTTATTGGAATTATAAGCGTGCACTATGGTGCCTGGCTATTTTTCCTTTTCTTCCTTTTTTTTTTTTTTTTTTTTGCGTTATTGGGGGTTGAACCCAGGGCCTCACACCTGCATGCTTTGCAAATGCTGGACCACTGAGCTGCACCCCTAGCCCACTTTTTTTATTTTTAAAATTTTTTTGAGATGGTCTCGCTAAGATACGCAGACTGCCTCTAGTCTTGAACTTGCGATCCTCCCGCCTCTCCCTCCAGAGCCGCTGGGATTACAGGCATGCGCCACCTCACCCGGCTATTTTTCCTTTTTTTTAAGGCGGAGACTCACTATGTGGTCCAGGCTGGTCTTGAACTTGAAATCCTCTTCCTTCTATCTCCTGAGTGCTGGGATTACAAATGTGTGCCGCCAAGGTGGGCTCTACTTTGTTTTTTTCACAACTAAAAGCTAACAACAACAACAACAACAAAATTTAAAGCTTATGTCCCCAAAGTGAGCATGTCAACTAATTTCCCAAACAGTTCAGTGATCATTGTCATTTTGCATTATTCCATGGCTGCCGATGACGATTTTCAGGTTCACAGCCATTGACATGTTTTTCTGCTTGGGAGAGTGACTGGTTTGCAGGTTACGCCAAAAGCCACTAGATGGCATAAAAAATCAAGGCTCTCTGGTTCCCATCCTTTCCTTGTTTCAAAGGAGGGACTTCAGGAATTTAGGACTGAGTTATGCTTATCTAAGCCAATTGATAATTTTTTAAAAACACCCAAGTTTAATTGACAAATAAATTTGCTTATATTTATCAAGTACGCATTGATATTTTGAAAAAAAATATATACATTGGCGTGGGTAAATTCAGCTAATTAATATATGAATTGCTTCACACAATTATCATTTTTTATTAACATGTACTAACTTTAGCAAATAATGGGGTTCATTATGACATTTTCATAGATGCGTATAATGCACATTGATCATATTTACCTGCACTGTTATCTATGATTTTCCATCTTCCCCACTGATCCCCTTCCTCTTCTAATAGTTCCCCTTCTACTCTCGAGTCCTTTTTTCCCTTCTTTTTAGATTCCACATATGAGAGAAAACACGTGATTCTTGTCTGAGTCTGCCTTAGTTTGTTTAACATGATGATCTCCAGTTTCATCCACGTTCCTGCAAACAATATGATTTCCTTCTTCTTCATGGCTGAATAATACTCCATGGTGCATATATACCCCATTTTCTTCTATCCATTCATTTGTTGATGTGCGCCTATGCTGATTCCATAACTTGGATACTGTGAATAGTGATACAGCAAATATGGATGCACAGGTATCTTTGTTGTATGCTGTCTTTGATTTCTCAGGAGTGCTATAATTAGGTGAGATTGTAATTTTATTTTTAGTTTTCTGAGGAACCTCCACACTGATTTCCATAGTGGCTGGACTATTCTACGTTCCTACCAAAGTACATAAGTGGTCTTTTTTCTACACATTCTCACTGATATTTGTTGTTTCTTGTTTTCTCGATGTTAGACATTCTGGCTAGGGTGAGATAGACTCTCAGTGTAGTTTTGATTTGCATTTCACTGATGGCTAATGATTTTGAACATGTTTTCATGTATTTATTGGTCATTTGTATTTCTTCTTCTGAAAACTGTTCAGTTCATTTCTTCAAGTATTGATTGTGTCATTTGTTCCTTTGGTGTTTAATGTTTTGAGTTCTTTATATATTCTAGATATTAACCCTCTGGTGGATGATTAGCTGGCAAACATTTTCTCCTATTCTGTTATCTTTCTTCATTTTGTAATTGTTTCCTTTTTCTGTGTTGTTGTTGTTGTTGTTGTTGTTAGGTGCTGTCGAGTCGGTATCCGACTCATAGCGACCCTCCCAGGGTTTTCAATGGCTGACTGTTTCGGGATTGCCTTGGGAGTGGATTGCCAGGTCCTTCTCCCATTTTTGCGGTGCTGGGAATTGAACTCAGGACCTCAGAGACTGCAGCGCAGCACTCTACCAACTGAGCTAAATCCCAGCCCCTTTTTCTGTGTAGAAACTTTTAATTTCATGCAATCCCATCTATCAATTCTTGTTATTTGTGAGCTATTGGAGCCCTATTTAGAATGTCACTGCCTATGCCTATATCTTGAAGTACTTATGTTTTCCTTTAGTAGTTTCAAAGTTTCAGTTCTTACATTAAAGTCTTTGATCCATTCTGAGTTGGTGTTTGCACAAAGTGAGAGAAAGGGACTTAATTACATTCTTCTGTTTGTAGAGATCCAGTTTCCCCAGCACCAATTGTTGAAGCTGCTATCTTTTTCCTCCAATGTGTATTTTTGGCAACTTTGTTGGAAATCAACTGATTGTAGCTGTATGGTTTTATTTCTGAGTCCTCTATTCTATTTCATTGGTCTGCACCTTCTGTTTCTGTGCCACATGCTGTTTTTGTTACTATGGCTCTGTAGTATAATTTGAAGTTAGGTATTGTGAATATATATATACATATATATATATATATATATATACACATACATATATATATATACACATATATATATTCCTAAGTATAGATATTTTTTCTGATTTCTTTCTCAGTGAATTTGTTGTTGGTATATAGAAAAGCTACTGATTTTTATATGTTGATTTTGTGTCCTGCTACTTTGCTGATAGCGTTTTTCAAATCTAAGAGTCTTCTAGTGGAGTCTTTAGTGTCTTTTAAGTATAGGATCATATTACCTGCAAATAGGGACAATTTGAGTTACTTTTTTCATATTTGTATCCCTTTTATTTATTTCTCTTGCCTTATTGCTATGGCTAAGGTTTCAAGCACTATATTGGATAAGAGTAGGGGAGAATGGACTGACTTGTCTCATTTCTTATTTTAGAGGGAACGCTTTATTCAGTGTTTTCCCATTCAGTAGAAGGTTGGCTATATACATAGCCTTTATTATGTTGAGGTATGATCCTTCTGTTCTTAGGTTCTTTATGCGTTTATCATGAAGGGATGTTGACTTTTGTCAAAGCCCTTTTTGGCATCTATTTAGATGATCACGTAATTTTTGTCCTTGATTCTACTTATGTGCATTCCTGTAATGGAACCAACATGATCTTGGTACCTCAATACTTATTTTATTTTATTTTTCTGTGGTACTGGGGGTTGAACCCAGGGTCTCGCACCTGCATGCTCTGCAAGCGCTGGACCACTGAGCTGTGCCCGCAGCCCATATTTTTTTTACTTTTTGAGACAGGGTCTCGCTAAATTACGCAGATTGCCCCTGGTCTTGAACTTGTGATCCTCCCGCCTCCGTCTCCCGAGCCACTGGGATTACAGGCGTGCGCCACTGCGCCTGGCATTTTATTTTATTTTTGTGGTGAGATCACAGAATTCACTTTTCAAGATGACAGTCTATTCCTCTTAATGAGACCTGCCATGTTGTACATTATGTATCCTCAACGTCTTTCTTCTAAGTGAAGTCTTACAAACTGACCAATATCGCTCTATCTCCCAAGCCTCCTGCCCCAGATAACCATGGCTGTACTCTCTCCTTCTATGAGTTCAACTTATTTAGATTGAACATATAAATAATATAATATACTATTTGTCTTTCTGTCCTGGCTCATTTACTTGTTGTTGTTAGGTGCCATCAAGTCGTGTCTGACTCATAGCAACCCTTATAGGGTTTTCAATGACTGATTGTTTCGGGATTGTCTCAGGAGTGGATTGCCACATTCTCCCGTTTTTGGGGTGCTGGGAATCAAACTCAGGACCTCAGAGCGGCGCTCTACTAACAGCTAGATGCCAGCCTGCTCAATTACTTACCATAAGCTTAATGTCCTTTACGTAAATTAACACCTGCTGGGAGAAACCCTCAACAAATGACTGATGAGAGTTGTCAGATAAACCCCAGCTGCCTCACCCTTCAGGTGGAATAATGCCAAGGTGTGTGTCCTCCACATCTCCCAGGGCCCCAGGTAGGGTGTAATTCCAATTGCCCCAGTAGTAATTTCCATGTCACCCCATCCTTTATCGGTTATCCCCCTTCCATATTTCAGTCCAAATTCTCTAGCCATTATTGCTTATTTTCTTCTTATTTCCCAGTAATTGGGATTAATCCTCGGGCCTCACACATGTTGTTGTTGTTGTTGTTGTTGTTGTTATTGTTAGGTGCCAGGCACACTATCTTATTTATATTTAAGCCCATTGTTGCAGACACTGTATCAGTCCATCTGGTGGAGGGTTTTCCTTTTTTTCATTGACATGCCACTCTCCCAAACATGATGTTTTTCTCCAGGGACTGGTCTCTCCTGACTACGTGTCTGAAATACGTAAGATGCAGTCCAAGGAGCACTCTGGTTGCACTTCTTCTAGGACAGATCTGTTGGTTCTTTTGGCAGTCGGTGGTATATTCAATAGTCATCTCCAGCACCATAATTCAAAAGCACACATGATAGACAAGCAATATACCACTGAGTTACACAGCCAGCTCCCTAGTCATATTTTTTGAGATTACCTCTGAGATAAACTATTTATTTTTGAGTCCTTTTGAAAGATCTGTTTCTAGGGCCATATGTGGCGGTGCACGCCTGTCATCCCAGTGATTTGGGAGGTGGGGGCAGGAGGCAGAGGCAGCCTGTGTAACTTAATGAGATCCTGACTCAAAATAAAAAAAATTAAAAAGGGGCTGGATTTGCAGCCTACTGGTAGAGCACTTGCAAAATCATGTGCAAGGACCTGGGTTTAGCCGCTGTGTGTGTGTGTGTGTGTGTGTGTGTGTGTGTGTGTGTGTGTGTGTTCATTCTATTTCTAGGGGTAGTCAAATTAAAAAGAGCCTTCTTGGGGGGTTGGGGATTAAACTCAGGGTCTTGCTAATGTTAGGCAAATGCCCTACCATGGAGCTACACCCCCGCCCTCAGATTAAAATGAAGTAACTGAGATTCTTTCTCCTTACCTCCCACATCCCAGGTATCTTTGCCTTACAAGTCCTCATAATTTTCATATACCTAGGTGCAAAACATGTATACACATTTTAAGCAATGTTGGGGTTTAGCTCAGTTGCTAGAGTGCTGCTCTGTGCTCTCTGAGGCCCTGGGTTCGATCCCCAGCATCACAAAAATGGGACAAGGACCTGGCAGCCCACTCCTGGAACAATCCCAAGACAATCAACCATGGAAAATCCTATGAATAGCAGAGAAGCCCTGACATAGTGCTGGGCATGGCACGGTGTCAAGTAGTGTTTTTGTCTGTTGTATATAGGGTTGCTATGAGTTGGATCTGATTCAACGGCACCTAACAACAACAATCTATGTATTACTTTTCCAGCTTGAATTGAATTATGATAGCAATGTGTAATATGATGCTTACGTGCACATGAGACAGAACAAGCATGCAACATAGTCTTTTTATTTATTTATTTATTTATTTATTTTGCAGTACTTGGGATTGAACCCAGTTGTACTGGGGGTTGAACACTTGCATGCTTTGCAAGTGTTGGACCACTGAGCTGCATCCCCAGCCCATTTCTTTTTACTTTTTGAGACAGGGTCTCGTTAAATTGCACAGACTGCCTCTGGTCTCGAACTTGCCATCCTCCTGCCTCTGCCTCCCAAATTGCTGGGATTACAGGTATGTGCCACTGCACCCAGTTATACAACACATTCTTAAAACAGCAAAATGGAAACAGTTTTCATCCCAAGATATGTATATATATTTTTGGTACCCTCTATACATGGAGCCTGAAGCTGTACCACAATGGTGTCCAATGCTGTCAGATCTTGAAACTAAGCAGGGTTGGACCTGGTTAGTACTTGGATGGGAGACCACCTGGGAACACCAGGTGCTGTAGGCTTGGGAGAAGGACCCGGCAGCCCACTCCCAAAAAACAATCAGCCATTGAAAACCCTATGAATAGCAGAGAAGCACTAACAATAGTGTTTCATCTGTTGTGCATAGGGTCACCATGAGTCGGACACCAACTCAACAGCACCTAACAACAACAACTATATATTGAGGAGGCTCTTGCTTGCTGGCTAATACTAGGAAAACGGACGACTTACCATTTCTAAGGCTCTCAGTCCTGTTTGTAAAGTGGAGATGATTTTCCTAACCCACGGATACCTGATGTCTAGCAACCCGCTCACTACATTGCTCTATTAATTTACTCTGTCTTCTCCTCTCAGGCTTCTGACGAGCAGCGTGACAACGGGACGTGCCTGGTGACGGAGTTCGTGTTGGTGGGCTTCTCCAACCTCCCCAACCTGAGGACCACGCTCTTTTCCGTGTTCCTCCTCACCTACCTGGTCACCCTCAGCGGCAATGCCACCATCGTCACCATCATCCACTTGGATCGCACCCTGCACACACCCATGTACCGCTTCCTGGCTGTCCTGTCCCTCTCCGAGACCTGCTACACGCTGGTCACCATCCCCAACATGCTGGCCCACCTGCTGAAGGACAGCCAGGCCATCTCGATCGCGGGCTGCCGGGCTCAGATGTTCTTCTTCCTGGGCTTGGGTTGCAGCCACTGTTTCCTCCTGGCGCTGATGGGCTACGACCGCTTCGTGGCCATCTGCCGTCCCCTGCGCTACTCGGTGCTCATGAGACCCACGGTCTGCCTGTGCCTGGGAGCCCTGGTTTTCTGCGCTGGCTTTGCGGTGGCCTTGACGGAGACCTGCATGATCTTCTCCTCGCCCTTCTGCCGCGGGGGCCGCGTGGAGCACTTCTTCTGTGACATCGCCCCGGTGCTGAGGCTCAGCTGCTCCGCGAGCGCGCGCACCGCGCTGGGCATCTTCTTCCTGAGCGTCTTGGTGGTGCTGGCGTCCTTCCTCCTCATCCTGCTGTCTTACGCCTTCATCGCCGTGGCCATCGTGAGGATCCCCTCGGCCCCCGGCCGCCGCAGGGCCTTCTCCACCTGCGCCGCCCACCTCACGGTGGTCGCGGTGCATTTCGGCTGCGCCTCCATCATCTACCTGCGGCCGGACTCC
This sequence comes from Pedetes capensis, assembly GCA_007922755.1. Classification (NCBI taxonomy): domain Eukaryota; kingdom Metazoa; phylum Chordata; class Mammalia; order Rodentia; family Pedetidae; genus Pedetes; species Pedetes capensis. The sequence goes on along the minus strand of VMDO01000316.1, from coordinate 44,398 downwards.
GGGGCCAGCCCCGAGCGGGACCGCCTGGTGGCGGTGTTCTACACGGTGGTGACGCCGCTGCTCAACCCCGTGGTGTACACGCTGCGCAACAAGGAGGTGAGGGCGGCGCTGAGCAGGGCCCTGGCGCGGAGCCGCGGCGCTTTTAAGTGAGCAACTGCTTTGCGCTCTTCCGGGTGCCTTGCGTTCTCCTTAACCTGTGCTCATCCGGAGACTCGGTTTCGCTGCCTGGAAAGCAAGAGGCTGTCCTATTCCAAAGGAAAAAGCCTTTGTTGTCTTGTTGTGCCCGAGGCTTACCCTGAAGTCGATTAAGGACGGCTTTTCCCTTTGTCTTCTATTACCGGACTTTGGTGAGAGGCGACGTGGTCTGCAGTGCCCAGGGCCCGCCAGTGGAGGGCGCCACGCACACGGACTGCGGTTGATCAGCTGCAGAGGGCGGGTTTTAGCCAGTGGAGAGTGGAGATTGACACCAAGTCCAGCATTAAAAAAAAAAAAAAAAAAAAAAAAAAAAATATATATATATATATATATTATATGTGAATATGTATACATATGTGTATATATATTTTATATATTTATATATATATTTTTATATATTTATATATATATTATATATATACTATATATATTTATATATATATTTTCACATATTTATGTACATATACACATATATATGTATATGTACACAAATATATGTATATGTGTATATGTATGGGGCCTGCAGCTATAGCCCTGTGGCATCCGATCCCGTCAGATCTCAGAAGCTAAGCAGGGTAGGGCCTGGTTAGTACCTGGATGGGAGACCGCCTGGGAACACCAGAAGCTGTAGGCTTGGGAGAAGGACCTGGCAACCCCCTCCCAAAAATCAATCTGCCATTGAAAACCCTATGAACAGCAGAGAAGCACTGACAATAGTGTTTCCCCTGTTGTACAGAGGGTCGCTATGAGTTGGATACCGACTCGACGGCAC
>VMDO01000316.1:0-43331 GCA_007922755.1 Pedetes capensis | reverse complement strand
TATGGGAGAAGGATGTGGTAACCCACTCCCAAGGCAATCTCCAAACAATCAGCCATTGAAAACCCTGTAAAGGTCGCTATGAGTTGGATATGACTCGATGGCACCTAACAACAATATGTATGTGTGTGTGTGTATATAGATATATATATACACATGTGTATATATGTACACATGTGTATATATACACATACATGTGTACGTGCATATATATGTAACAATTTAAAAAGATTTAAACATTCACCATATATTAAATCACACCTCATATATACAGAGGGTGTAAAATGTGTACACATGTTAAGTATTAAACTTATAAGATTCAATATATGCCTGTAACAAAAGATGAATACAAATCACATTTGACTTCTGTAATTCCAAGAGGTAATTACAAAGTCTTTACCATTGTAATTCAATTCAATTTTGAAAAGTAATACATAGATAATACCTCTGAAATGTCTATACATTTTTGGCACCACATATATGTATGTTGTTGTTAGGTGCCATGGAGTCATGTCCGACTCATAGCGACCCTCATAGGGTTTTCAATGGCTGATTGTTTTGGGGGTACCTCGGGAGTGTATTGCCAGGTCCTGCTCCCAGTTTGGCAGTGCTGGGAATCGAACCCAGGACCTCAGAGACTGCAGAGCAGCTCTCTACCAACTGAGCTAAGTCCCAGCCCACATATATATATATATATATATATATATATATATATATATATATGCATGCATATATGTATATGCAAGAAGTAGTTCACTTCCTTTTTGTCAGCAACTCAAGGGTGCATATTTTATTCTTCCTGGCAGAATCAAACACTTAAATACGATTGATCCCATTATTAGCTTCTGGCTATCTTCTCCTTGTATGCTTGATTTTTTCTTTTTATTCTTCCCCTTCCTCTTTTCTTCTTCCTCTTCTCCTTATTTCTTCTTCTCCTTCTTCCTCCTCCTTCTTCTTCTTCCTCCTCCTCCTCCTCTTCCTCCTCTTCCACAAGTGCTCTGCCTCTGAGCTGCATCCTTGTACTACCCCTCTTTGATTTTCAGACAGGATCCTACTAAGTTATGTAGGCCGCCTTTGACCTTGAACTCAGGATCTTCCTGCCTCAGCCTCCCAAGTTGCTGAGATTATAGGCATGTGCCATGGTTCTTGAGTGTATCCCTAATTTCTTTGGCCCATGCAGGGAGAAAATAAGTTGTTGTTGTCAGGTGCCTTCGAGTTGGTATCCGACTCATAGCGACCCTCAGAGAGTTTTCAATGGCTGTTTCAGGATTGCCTTGGGAGTGGATTGCCAGGCCCTTCTCCCAAGAGAAAATAAGAGAAAGCATTAATTTTTTTTATTGTGTCAAAAAAAAAATACGTAACACTTTTCATTTCAAGCTTTTGTCTTTTGCTGGGAATTGAACCCAGGGCCTTGTACATCGTAGACAAACACTCTACCCCTGAGCTACATGATAGCCTTTGTTTTTTTGAGACAGGGTTTTCTATGTAGCCCAGGCTATCCTAGAACTCCTGATTCTCCTGCCTCAGCCTCCCTGGTCTGGGTGTGCATCACCACGGCTAGCAGTGGCTCCCATCATTTTTAAGTATAAATCTCAATGCTGTTACCTACATTCACAATGTGCCAAGGTCACCTCCATCTCTTTCCAACAGTTTTTCATCATCCAAACTGCCATTGTACCCATCAAGAATGACTCCCCCTTCCCTTCCTGTCAGTCCCTGGGCACTTCTACTTTCTCTCTGTATGAATTTGCCTGATGTACATATATCTTCTGGGTGGAATCATGTAATATATGTCTTTTTGTGTCTGGCATATTTCACTTAGGATAATGTTTTCAAGGTTCATCTGTGCTGTAGTATGTGCCCGAATGCTATTTCTTCTTATGGCTAAATAATACTCCATTGTGTGGATGACTGTATTTTGTTTATCCATTCATCTATTGGCAGACACTTGGGTTGTTTCTAACTTTTGGCTATTGTGAAGAATGTACAAGTATGTGTTTGAGTCCCTGTTTTCAGTGTCTGTGGGTATGTAACTAAGGGTATAATTGCTAGATCATAAACCAACTGTATAGTCAACATTTTTGAGGACATGTCAAATGGTTTTCCACAGTGGCTGCACCATTTTTCACATTCCTTCTAGAAGTATACAGGTTGTAGTGTCTCCACATCCTTGCCAACATCTGTTATTTTATGTTTTAAAAAATTACAGCCATCCTATTAGATGTAAATTGATGTCACATTATGGTTCAGCATTTCACTTTTGGTTAATTAAATATTGGGGATGGATTAAAATCATCCATAGCATCTTCTCTAACCATAATGGAATGAAGTGAGAAATCAATCATAGAAGGAAAGGTTCACAAATAGGCAGAAGTCAAACTATAAACTCCTAACCAACAGGTCAAAAAACTAATTACAAAGTAGATTTGAAAATATTTTGAAGTGAATGAAAATGACAACACAATATACCAAAACTTATGGCATGCAGCAAAAGCAGTGTGAGGAGGACAATTCATAGCCATAAAATATTCACATTAGAAAAGAGGAAAGACTCTATAACCTAACACTGCATCTCAAGGAACTAGAAAAAGAACTTTTAAACACCAGTGATATGTCTGAAACCATGAGATTCTCCAAAAAACTATGGTCTTTGCTTAACATGCTGTATCTTCCATTTGTCTTAACAGGCCCAATCTTCTCCATTCTACTCTATGTCTCAGGATACCAATCTGTATGGACTACTTTGATGGGTTCAGTGTTTCTGGCTTCTGGTTGGGTTTGGACATTGGGAGGAACTGGCAGAAGATAAATAGGAGAAAAAGAGAAAGATCAGGGTATTACTTCCCAGATGTCTCTGCCTGGTTGCCATAGGTGGCTTCTCCCCTAACTTAGAGGTCATAGACTCTTCTATATAGCCACTCTCTTTGGGAAGCTGTAACACTTTTTTTTTCCATTGAACTTTAAGTCATTAACAGGTATTAACATGTCCCCAGTGGCTAGCTCTGGTGTGTTGCACCCGTCATTAACTCTGCCCACACCTTTACAAACAGTCCCTTATAAAAACTACTCCTAGATCACCCTGCAAAGAATGTGTTTTCCGTTTCCTGTGAGATCTAGTTGCTGCACTTACAAATGGAATTGCCTAAAAAGGAAAGAGTCAAACGCTAAGGAAAACACTCCCCACCACCTGCATCTGAACACTGGGGGAAACTGAGTCACTATCTCCAACACTTCCGACTTCTCACACAGACCGCTGTGCCTTATCTTTGAGATGCTGTGATGGTTCACCTTGGTTGTCAACCTGAATGAATTGAGAGATGTCTAGAAAATTGTTAAAGCACACTTCTGGGCATGTTTGTGAGGGCATTTCCAGAGATGATTGGTATGTTAGCAAACTCAGGGTGGAAAAGACCTGCGTTGCAAATGGGCAGCACTGTTTAATAGTCTAGAGTAACAGATGGAACAAAACGTGGAAGAAGAGCCATACACTGGAATCTCATTCAACTTTAAAAAGAAATTCTGATCGAACATGGATAAGTCAGTAGGACATTATGCTAAGTGAAATAAGCCAGTCACAAAAGAATGAATAGTGTATGATTCTACTTAGATTAAGCACTCCGAGTAGTGAAATTCCTGAAGACCTGAAGTAGAACAGTTGTTTCTAGGCTTGCAGGAGGAGGGAATGGGGAGTGAGTGTTTAATGAGTGTGGAGTTTCGGTTTTGCAAGATGATAAAGTTCTGGATATAGATAATATTGAAGGCTGTGCAGTCTGTGGCATGAATGTACTTCAAGCACTGAGCTGCATACTGAAACATGCTTAAGATGGTAGAGCTTATGTGGTGCGCATTTTACAACAATTAAAAATAAAGTAAAATAAAGAAGTTGTTTTATGAAAGGCAGCCAGTGGTAGTAAGATGAGACTTTATTTGGCTTGTAGATGTCTTGGCTTAGACAGATCTAAAGCACGTTCCTAAACAGGTAGAGCTAGATGGACTGGTGTTATGGTATTCAGTGTCATATAATAATCAGGGGCCTCCTCTTCATAAATAGGCCATTCTCCACGAGACTCAGCCCGATGAGTCAGTCATTCACCACATCCAGATGGAAACATAAGATTTGTCCACGGGGACCTGGGATGGGTTCTTATCCCCTGGTGAACTACAAACTCAATAAAACCCTCCAGTCGATATGCAATTTAAATGGTAAAACCATAGCAAAAAATTCTCCCTCCCATATTGAAAAAGTCTGCAGCCATTGCAACCTAGCATCCGATCCTGCCTGATCTAAGCAGGGTCGCCATGGTTAGTCCTTGGATGGGAAACCGCCTGGGAATACCAGGTGCTGCAGGCTCTGGAGAAGGACGTGGCAATCCACTCCTAAAACGATCTGCCATTGAAAACCCTGTGAATAGCAGAGAAGCACTGACAGTTGTGCCAGGTATGGCACAGTGTCAGGGAGTGTTTTGTTCTGTTGTACATAGGGTTGCTATGAGTCTGATCTGACTCCATGGCACCTAACAATAACAACAATATTGAAAAACCCCAAAGTTCATGGAATCATGGGTAATCCAGAAGTCAATGAATCTTAAAAATTAAAAAATGTCATTTGGTAAGAATTCTTAAGATGAGAAGATTTAGTGCCTGCAACATTGGGCTGAAACGTAAAAAGATCTTGTGCTTGGCACAGTGTTGGGGAGTGTTTCGTGCTGTTGTATATCGGGTTGCTATACTTTGGACCTGACTTGACAGCACCCAACAATGACAGTAAGAGTTGTGAAGTGTGGTAGTCAGCTTCATGTCACTGTGACAAAATACCTTAGGATGAACAATTTAAAAGAAGATTCATTTTGTCTTATGGCTTCAGAGATCTCGCTGCGCAGTTGTTTGGCTCCATTGCTTTTGGGCCTGTGGCAAGGCAGAAGGATATGGTGGAAACATGCAGTAGAGGAAAATGCTTACCTCATAATGGCCAGGAAGTGGATGGCAGGGGCAGGTCCCAGTCTCCCCTCCAAGGGCCCACCTCCCGTGACTTTACTTCCTCTCACTAAACTCCGCCTTTTAAAGGTTCCACTCCAGCCTTTTCCAGGGAGGAAGTTTCTGTCTATTGGTCCACATGACCCCTGGCTTTGCCTTCTTTGGGGCTCCTCATTTCCTTCTTTGCCTCAGGACCACTTATGATGCCTTTTCACCTCATTTCCTGTTGCTTCTGCAGGTCATTTCCAGCTGATACAATTTTTGGAGGATCAAGGTAAAAGTTTGAGGGATTATTATTATTTTTTTAATGCTAGGGATGGAACCCAGGGCCTCCCACGTGCTAAGCAAGCGCCATGCCACTGGGCTACAGCCCCAGCCCTGAGGGATTCTTTTTGTAAGTCAGTAGTCTGTCTGCCTGCCTGCCTTCTTTCCTTCCTCCCTTTCTTCCTTCCTTCCTTCCTTTTCCCTCCCTCCCTCCCTTCCTTCCTTCCTTCGTCCTTCTTCTCTCCCTCCCTCTTTCTTTCTTTCTTTCTTTCTTTCTTTCTTTCGTTCTTTCTTTTTTTCTTTTTTCTTTCTCTCTTTCCTTCTTTCTTTCTTTCCTCTCTCTCTCTCTCTTGGACTTGGAGGTTGAACCCAAGGCCTCACACAAACCTTGCAAGCACTCTACCACTGGGCTACACCCCTAGCCCATTTTAAAATTTTGGTCTTGAGACAGGGTCTAAGTTGCACAGGCTGTCTCTGGCCCAGAACCTGCGATCCTCCTCCCTCCGCCTCCTGAGCTGCTGGAATGACAGGTGTGAGCCACCGCGCCTGGCTGAACAGTTGATCTTTCTTTGACAATGTATATCTCTTAATAATTTAGCAGTCATTCTTTCTTTTTCTCTCAAACACATTCTATCTGTAAGCAACCATAACCAAAGATATAGTTCCAACATAGTTCTTAAACCCGAGTGCAACCCTTCTTTATTTCCTAGCCCCTGGGTTTGGACCTTGGCATTCTTTCACCTTCCTGGCAGTTACTCTGAGCTTTCTGAAAAGTAGATGTGGGCGGTTTGGACTTAGTTTCAGGGCCACCTCAGGGCTCATGTGCTGGCAGCTTGGTCTTAAGTGCACCTGTGTTGGGGAAGCGATGGGAACTTTAAGAAGCAGGGACTACTCACTGAGAGGTGCTTAAGTCATTAGCAACGTCATGAATTAATGCTGGTCTAATAGAGTGAATTCTCCTATGAGTGAATTGCCATAAAAAGAACAAGTTTATCCCTCCCTGTCTCTGGATTTCTGTCTCATCACATGACCTGTGTTATATGCACTTCCAGCACCATGGCATCTGCCCAGATGTGATGTTGCCCAGGGAGTCCTCACTGGAAGCCAGATGGATGGGGCCACCTAACCTCATGAGCTAAAAATTTTTTTTCTTTATAAAGTCCCTAGCCTCAGGTATTTTGCTACAGTAACAGAACAGAGAGAATACATTACTCTCAGGTGAACTCTCACAGTCTAGAAGCAAAGACTAAGTAGGAAGCAGCTGAGGATGGTCCAATGCCTTGCTACACCTGCCTCCAGAGAGCCACCTCATATCACTGTTTCACTTTGGGGGTGCAGAAGCGGTTGTAGTTGTATTTTGAAGCCCTGTGATGCCCTCAATTACCAGACTTAGTCCATTTAAGTTGCAGCCTACACAGACAGAGACCATCCTTTAATATAATCATATTTCCTTCTATCTCTGCTTCCCTTACCATGTCTCTCTCCTTATGGGATTTTTTGTTTGTTTTTTATAGAAATGGGATCTGTGTTAGACAGCTTTTTGTCACTATGAAAAAATACCTGAGAAAAACAACTTAAACGAGGAAAGATTTATTTTGTCTCCTGGTCTTAGAGGCTCCAGTCCATGGTCATTGGGCCCCAGTGCTGTGGGTCTACAGAGAGGCAGAGCACCATGCTGGTGGAGCATGGGACAGAGGAGGCTGCTCACCTTGTGGTGGCCAGGAAGCAGAGAGAGAGAGAGAGAGAGAGAGAGAGAGAGAGAGAGAGAGAGAGAGAGAGAGAGAGGCAGAAAAGGTCCATGGAGCAGATAAATGCTTTGAAGTCACACCCCCAAAGACCTACTTCCTCCAATGAAGCCACACCTCCTATTAGCCCATTCAGCCACAAACTCATCAGTGTATTGATTCGCTGATGAAGTTAGCACCCTCACATTCCAATCACCTCTCAATAAATAGCACCACCCACCAGGGACCAAGACTCCAACACATGAGTCTTTTTTGGGGGGGGGACATTTCACATTCAAACCATAACAGGGTCTTCCTAAGTTGCCCAGGCTGGCATCAAACTCCTGGACTCAAGTTGGATTTTTAGCTTTCAAAACTATGGGCTTGTTGTTGTTGTTAGGTGCCGTCGAGTCGGTATCCGACTCATAGCGACCCTACGTACAACAGGGGAATCACTATTGTCAGTGCTTCTCTGCTGTTCATAGGGTTTTCAATGGCGGATTGATTTTTGGGAGTGGATTGCAGGTCCTCCCAACATGAGCTTAGTATACCTATTTTACTTATTATTTATTTCTTTGCAGTACTGAGGGTGGTCGAACCCAGGACCTCATACTTTTGCAAGTGCTCTACCACTGAGCTGTGCCCCTAGCCCATTTTTTATTCTTTATTTTGAGTTAGGGTCTCACTAAGTTACCCAGGCTGCCTCTGGCCTTGAACTCACAATCCTCCCCCCTTCACCTCCCAAATCCCTGGGATTACAGGTGTATGCCATACTGCTTGGCTCCTAAGTACACTTACTTTCTTTATAAAGATCTCAGCTTCAGGTATTTTGCTGGAGTAACAGAAAATAGACTAAGACAGGAAAGAAGACAGTACCTCTGCTGCTGGGTGGATTCTCCCAGTGTAGAAGAGAAGAGTAAGTGGGAAGCTCTTGAGAAAGGCCCCATGTCAAGTTCACCTCCTTCTGCTTCAGGCTCCTGAATATCTGGAAATATAGGCACGTGCCACCCACACCCGGCCACCTGAAATAGTACACACACAGTCTGGCTTCCCCAAACCATGTCTCAAAGGGCTACACAATCAATGGGTACCTAGTCTGACATTTGAGATGCCATAGTTTTGTTGTTGTTGTTAGATGCTATCCAGTTGGTGTTCCACTCATAGCGATCCTGTGTACAACAGACAGAACGCTATTGTCATGCTTCTCTGCTATTCATAGGGTTTTCAATGACTGATTGATTTTTGGGAGTAGGTTGCTGGGTCCTTCTTCCAAGCCTACAGCACCCGGTGTTCCCAGGTGGTCTCCCACCCAAGTACTAACTAGGCTTGACCCTGCTTAGCCTCCGAGATCTGACGGAATCAGACCCCACAGTGGTCCAACTGCAGGCATGCCATAGTTTTACCATAACACAAAGTGAGTTACCAGGTTCCTATTCGGTATCTGTGTCTTCATGGCAGCATATTTGATTGTTAAGGTAGTGTAATCCCTCATAATTTAGGTTTTCATTACAGCAGAATGCCTTTTCTAATACTTTTTTGTCTTTATTGTTGTTCAAGGCAGGGTCTTGCTGTGAAACCCAGCTTGGCCTGGAACTCACTGTGTAGCCTGCGCTGGCCTTAGACTTGTGATCCTCCTGCTTTAGCTTTCTGAATGCTGGGGTTACAGGCATGTGCCACCATGCCTGGCTTGATATTAGGTTTTTAATTAGCTTTTGTTATTTTGAGACAGGCTGCCTCTGGCCTCAAACTCGTGATCTTTCTGACTCAATCTTCCAACTTCTTGGATTCTAGGCATGCACCACCCCACCGGGCTTATCAGTAACTTTTATGTTGAGTTATTATATAATATGAGCTGCCTTAGCCAAGAGACCTTCGGTAGCCTGGCCTGGAAAGAAGTTATGTCTTGCTCATGGAACAGTTCATGGCTGGCAAAGTGGCTTTGCTTTCCTTAGATCATGGCTTCCAGCCAAAGGAGCTTCTTTAGTTCCAAACTTTCGTTTTCAACCCTAGCTATGTTGCTGTTGTTGTTAGGTACTGTCAAGTCAGTATCCAACTCATAGTGAACCTCATAGGGTTTTCAATGGCTGTTTCAGGATTGCCTTGGGAGTGGATTGCCAGGTCCTTCTCCCATTTTTGTGGTGTTGGGAATTGAACTCGGGACCTCAGAGACTGCCGCGCAGTGCTCTACGAACTGAGCTAAATCCCAGCCCCTTAGCTATAGGAAAGGGTAAAAGGTTCAAAGGGTTGGAAATGAACCTGATGTCGAAAAGAGACCGAGAAATGAAAGTATCTCAGCAAAGCAACTTTGCTTCTGCAGAAGGATGCCTAGCAGTGCTCATTGGAAGCCAAAATGCACCCTGGGGAAGGGGCACTCTGTTTTTTATCCCTAAGGCCATTCTGTAGCTGGATCTCACCTCACTGGTTGAGGCTTTGACCACACAATCATCTTTACCCGATTAGCTAGTTCATAAGGCGCAGGGGGATGGAGAAGACAGAGGACCGGAGGTTAAAAGTTTAGGGGTGTTTACCCCACTGGCTGCGGGTGGTGGGAGAGAGGAACTGAAGTCCTTCTTGTTAGTTAATCTTTCTCTTAGGAATGTAAGCTTCCCCCCTCCTCTTTGCCACCTTCATTCCAGCTATCTTGCCTTTCTTGGCTTTCTTGCCACACGCAAAGCTTGGCCTACTTACAGTGAGTTGAATAGTTGCCTCCAGAATATGTTCACTTGGACTCTCACCTCCTTCTGCTCTCTGCTAACCTCAGACAGGTCTTTTGTGTGACTTTCAACCAAGCCCCTAATGGTTTTCTTTCTTTCTCTCTTTTCTTTTCTTTTTCTTTCTTTTTCTTTGCCTGCCTGCCTTCCTTCCTTCCCGAGAGGGTCTCGCTATGCTAGCCTCGGACTCGTGATCCTCCTGAGACAGAGATTACAGCTGTGTGCCATCATGCCCTGCTTACCTTGATTTCTTGACTTGGGGCTTTTTTTTTTTTTCAGTACTGGGTGTTGAACCAAGTATATATGGCTGGAGAGCCACAGCCATACCATCTTGGTGCCTGATCTTGTCAGATCTTGCAAACTAAGCAGGGTTGGGGCTCGTTAGGACTTGGATGGGAGGCCACCTGTGAACACCGGGTGTTGGAGGCATGGGAGAAGGACCTGGGAGCCCACTCCCAAAACAATCAGCCACCAAAAACCCTATAAACAGCAGAGAAGCACTGACAATAGTGTCAGGCATGGCACAGTGTTGGGGAGTGTTTCGTTCTGTTGCACACAGGGTTGCTATGAGTCTGACTTGACTTGGTGACACCTAACAACAATGGGGCTGAGGGTGTAGCTCAGTGGTAGAGTATTTGCCTAGTATGTATAAGACCCTGGGTTTGCTCCTCAGCTGCATAAAAAATGATTTCTTGGGGAGACTCCCTTCTCAGGGAGACCCTGGTTGGCTTGTGACTTGAAGGGTGGCAGAAATGAGTTCTGAAATGCAATGTGTTTCAGCTAAATGTGAATCTCAGAGGCTCATGACAAGAGAGGCAAAGTTCATCAGCCCTTGCCTTTGTCAATCATTGTTCTAAAAGCCAATCTGTTGGTTAACACTCAATGTTTTTGTCCAAGAGGAAGCTAGAAGGGTCAAGGTTTTTCACCCACATCTTTTTTTGGCCACATTCAGGGTGACCCTTGTCATTGTTCGTATGAATGAGCAATTGGTCATCTATTCATAGAACTTTATGTATGTGCGTGTGTACCAAACTGTGGATCTTAGATTCAGTCTCTGGGAAGTAGACTGAGCAAGTAGCATGGTTGAGATGTTTGATTGCTGATTTGAGCAGCAGAGTGGGGAAGAGCTGGGGAGGGGAGGGTGGCTAGATATGGGAATGCTATCACACAAATCTCCACCGTGGGAAATCGGGACTTACTTGTCCTGGGAAAGTCTGAGAATGATGTAGAAACACACCTGGGAACCGTCTTATCCAAGGGGCAAGAGAAATGGGGTATTTAGTCATCAATGTCCACCAGTCATTGGACTGCTGTGCAGGAGGGAGGCAGTCATTCCTCAGACCTTCTGACCTGCTGCACTGCTTAGTAAAATAGGCCTTAGTGGCCAGAGAAATTCTCAAAAAGATGGAGGTGCTGAAGCTGGGAGGTATGTGCAAGAAGATCTGAATGGGCCCCATGCACTACACTGTTGGGGTTTTTGGCTCTAGCCCGGCTAAAGTTAGGGCCAAACCCTCAACATAAACACGTGACCGGTGTCGGGAAGGAAGGACTTCGGGAGACCTTCAGATGGTTGGAAAAGAACAGGGAAGGTTTATTGGGGGTGCTCCCCTTAAGGAGAGCAAGGAGCAGGCAGCCCCTATAGAGCAAGGCTCTACCCCTTTAAGTGCTGGCTCTATGCTTGCAGCATAGAATGCTGCAGGCTAAGTGCTGGTACAGCTCAGCCTTAAAGGCACAGCCACAGCTGCTGGTGTTCAGTTGAGGTCCGATGGTCTTGACTCTCGCGGCTCGCCTTCTTTACCCCCCTCCTTCCCAAGGATGGGAGGAGTTGGGAGGCTCTTCATGGCTTGCTAGATGCCTTCGGCTCTTCGGGGCCCCCCCTGGGCTTGATCTCGCCGGCTTGCTAGATGGTCTTGCAGGAGTAGGGAGCGCTGGTCCAGGTGATGAGGTTCAGGAGATGGTCAGTGAGGTGGGGATCGGTGGTGCTACAGGAGGGGTGAATAGGGGTCCAGGAGCCCTGCTTTTATAGGGTCCTGGAAGGGTCACATGGTGGGGTTCAGCCAATTGGGGCACACAGCTGGCAGGTACAGGGGGCAAACGGACATAACTGCCAGGTGGAGACAGTTATTACCTGCACAGTGGTGAGGGGAGCCAATCAAAATTAGGGTGGTTGAGGCTGGTCAAGCTGGCCGAGGGCCATCTTTGCTCACTCGATGGGAGGGGCTGTTTTGAGTGAGTGAGATGAGCCCTGGGGTCAACTAGGGGTCAGCCCCTCAAGCTGTCATGAGGGACCCTAGCTGGGAAATATTATTTTAAAAATCCCCAACACTACACCCCATAATAGGCATGGGGAGGTGAGAACACCCCTAAAATGCAATACTTATTGTGGGGCTCCCAACCTGGGGTCCAGGTGGCTCTGCCTGAGTTCCCTTCTGCTTCCACCACGCATGAGTGACTTCAGGCAACTTCCTTAATCTCTCCATACTCCAGCTTCCTCATTTGTGAAATGGGGATAGTCAGTCTACCTTACAGCGCTGGTGTGAGGGAATGTGAGCTGGGTGCTACTGGTGCTGGCCGGTAGAGGCAGGAGGATCCTGAGTTAGAGACCAGAGGCCTCAAAAAATAAAAAGTAAAAAAAAAATGGGTGGGGGGTGCAGCCCAGTGGTAGAGCATTTGCAAAGTATGTGCGAGGACCTGGGTTCAACACCCAAGTACAGAGGAAAAAAAAAAAAAAAAGAGGTGAAAAGTGTGCGGAAATAGCCCATTGCACATAATAAGTACATAGCAAAAAGTAATGAGCACTATTTCATTATTGCCTTTGGGAGTTGAGCCTAGAGGTCCCTTCCAGGAAGTTTGTGGTTTATCCTGTTAATTATGGGTCCTCACTAAATAGTGCCAGGCAGGCGTGACTCTCTTGTACTGCCTGGAGACAGCAGGGTTGAGTGGAGAGTCAGAAGGGAGAGGAACTAATTTGGAGGCCACTGGAATAATTCAGAACAGCTCTTATGGAGTGGCAGGGAAGACTTTGTGTAGATTGGGTTCAAGAGAAAACTGGAGGCGTGCACACTGAGTGAGAGGAATTTTCCTAAAAACAGGAGACTTTTTTTTTCCTTCAGTGGTTAGGATGGAACCCAGGGCCTTGCCTATGCAAGGCAAGCGCTCCATCACTGATCCCCAGAAGGTTTTTTAAAAAGTGCGTAATGCCATACGTGGTGGTGCACCCCTTTAATTCCAGTCACTCCGGAGGTTGAGGTAAGAGGATTGCAAGTTCAAGGCCAGAGACAGACCTATGTAATTTAGCGAGACCTTGTCTCAAAATACAAAAATACAAAAATAAAAAATGGGCTGTGGGGAAGCCCGGTAGTAGAGCACTTGCGAAGTACGTATGAATTGCTGGGGGCAGGGGGAAGAGGGAAGAAAAGAAAAGAAAAGAAAAGAAAAAAAAAAAAAAAAAAAAAGGAAAGGGTGATATTAAAAGTTAAGAATGATTCAGAAGGTAAAATTAGCCACGGAGGAAAATCCACAGAGGGAAATCCCAGAAATACACAGGGAACTTGCACAGAAGCAAGACGTTGTCTGCAAGAATGGCTCCTCTTTTACTGATGGGGATATTATTTTCTAGAAGATGGACAATGTGGAGAGACCTGGGAGGTCACCAGAGACCACAGAGCTTTGCAGCTACTGTCTTCCCAAACTTTCAGACATTCCCCAGTCCACAGTGGGGCGGGGCTCCAGGCGAGGAGGTGGGACCTGCGAGTTTGCTTGGGACCATATCCCGGATGATGGGCTTTGGGTAGCGGGGGCCATCACAGTTCACGCCTGGCTAATGTGAAGCGGGATAAGACCTCAGTAGTGTGGAAAGTGAACCTGTGGGTTTGCAATGTGGCGTACGAGGAAGGTTGCGGAAGGTGGGCTAGGGAGTCTTCGCTAACCGAGGATCCCAAGGGATGAGATCTCTTGGCCAAAAAAGGAGGGGCGTGAGTTCCGCAGTCAGAGCCAATGAAAGGCGAGGAGAGGCGGGGCCTACGCTCAAAGCAGCCAGTAGAGACAGGTCTCTTATGGGAGGCCCCGGAGCGCGGCTCCAGGTCTGCGCATGCGCATCGGACCTGGCTACTGGGCGCAGCGGACCTAAGTGGGCGAAAGAGGCCCAGGCGCGCGCCCGGGTCACGTGATCCTGAAGGCGCCGAATTCCGCTGGAGTCGGGGCTATTTCCAATGGGCGAGGGTTGAAGGGCCCTTCGGGGTTGAGCCGGCGACGGGGCAGCATCCTGACGTTATGTGACCTCGACCCACGGCCTGGGGGTCCAGAATTAAGTTCGGGCCCCGGCGCTTTCTAAGGGGACGAGGCGGGGCTCGGGCTGAGGGTCGCGTGTGCAAAGCCGGGGGGCATGGCCTCGTGACGTAGACGGTGGGGGCGGGCTCACCAGCGAAACTGAGATCCGGGGTCCTGTTATGAGTGAGGGGCGGGCCTTTCCACGGATACATCGACAAATAGGTAAGTAAGAAAAATAACTGTTTTAATGCCGTTGTGACCGCATTGACCTGTAGTGGCCTAGTGTGGGTGGTGGGGTTGACGTAAGGGGGCGGGGCTGGCGGCGCGAGCGGCCTAGCCTGGGAGAGGCGTGGCCTGGCTTGGGAGAGGCGTGGCTTCACGCGGAGCCTACTTCGTATGGGGCGTAGCCTGACGGGCGGGGGTGTGGCTGCGCAGAAACTTGCGGCGAGGGGCGTGGCCTAAAGTCCAGATTGATAGAAGGGGACCTGCCCTCTTCCGGAGTAGGTTTTCGCGCTCGGGTCCTGGCGCTAGCTTTCTCCCCTAGGCTCTGCCCTCATGGAGACCCTCGCGGCCGCCGCCTCTTCCGAGGGCTTCTTCCCCTCCTTCCTGCTCTTGGCCTGCGGGACGCTGGTGGCCGCCCTGCTGGGCGCTGCTCACAGACTGGGGCTCTTCTATCAGCTGATGCACAAGGTGCCTGGGTACAGAGGGAGGGCGGTCAGAGAAGGGGCCTTCGTGGGGCTCCTTCCACCTCATTGATTTTACAAGTGGGGAAAGCGAGTCCCGACTCGTCCAGAGTAACTGGCCGGAGGTTATTTCCGGGACTTTGTCCCCATTGTCAAGCTGTATATGGGTTCTGGACTTTGCCACTAATTAGAGATAATGGGGCCGCTGCCACCTGGGCATGCACCGTGCCTCCTTCCTTTACCCCAGGGCCTGAGTCTTCTTCACAGAGCAGAGGGGCATGGCTAGCACTGGGTTTCCAAAGCCAGAGGGATCAGAGGGCTAAAGGCAGGCAGGGCAGGGGTTGACTATGACAGGTTTTTTGTTTTTTCTGGTACTGAGGGGCTGATCCCAGGGCTTGCACATACTTTTTGCACAGTACTACCACTGGGCTGCACCCCATCCCCTTTTTAAAGTTTTTTATCTTGAGTCATGGTCTTGATGAGTTACACAGGCTGCCTCTGTCCTTGAACCTGTGATCCTCCTGCCTCTGCGTCCTGAGTTGCTGGCATTCCAGTCATGTGCCATCATGCCCGCTCCTGTGACAGTTTTGTTAACAGTTGCCCTGAGCTGAGCTTCTGGCTTTGGAGGGATTTTCTTATCTGTCCTTTCCCAGCTCCCTGAAAGCAGGTGCTGTTATTACCGCCCTCATTTCTACAAGAGGGTGCAGAGGCAAAGAGAGGTCGTTTGCCCTAGGTGACCTATTTGGGAGGAGGTGACCCCACTCGGATCCCTTTGCTCCTTTGCCAGAAACTTACGCCGTCTCCAGCCCCACTCTCTTCTATGGGAGCTGCGCCACTGACCTTGTGATGTATGGAGATCTAAGGCTGGCAGGATGCTGGGGCCGGATGCTCAGGGCAGCGTGTGCCCTGCTGTGGCTGGCAGCTTGTCAGCTGGAGCTGGGCCTTCTCAGCAGAGTGGGAGGGTGGCAGGGCCTGCAGGGACAGCAGACAGCACACAGGAGTCCTGGCAGCCTTCCCCTGGCCAGACTCCCTGGGGTTTTATAGATCTGCTTTCCCTCCCCTCTCTTCCTGATTGCTCCACCTCCCCTGGGGCAGGTAGCGTAACACAGCCAGGTGCCTGAGAACCTGGGTTCTGTTGGGCTTTGACTCTTGGTTATGCAACTGTTAATGTCCTTAGTTGTACAAGAGATACAATGATAAGAGGGTTTAATAAGATGATGTGCAGTTGGACACAGTGGTGCATGCATGTAATCCCAGTGATTGGGGAGGTGGAGGCAGGAGGATGGAAAGTTTGAGGTCAGAGGCAGCCTGTGCAATTTACTGTCTCAAAATTTTAAAAAAAGGTGGCGGGAGCTAGGGGTGCACCTCAGTGAAGGATCACTTGCTTAGCATTTTTTTTTTTTTTGCGGTATTGGGGGTTGAACCCAGGGCCTTGCGCCTGCATGCTCTGCAAGTGCTGGACCACTGAGCTGCACCCCCACCCCATTTTTTTACTTTTTGAGACAGGGTCTCGCTAAGTTACGCAGATTGCCCAGGTCTTGAACTTGTGATCCTCCTGCCTCCGCCTCCCAAGCTGCTGGGATTACAGGCATGCGCCACAGCCCCGGCACTTGCTTAGCATTTGTGAGGCTTTGGGTTCAATCCCCAGTACTTAAAAAGTAAATGCCATACACTGCTCTGGGCCCACCGTATACTATGACAGGTTGCTAACCCAAGTTCCCCTGACCCTGCTCCTGCCCCCTTGTGAAGCTGCTCATGCGCTGGCCCTTGTCTGTCATCCTCTCTCCCCTGGCCCAGGTGGATAAGACGAGTGTCCGGCATGGTGGGGAGACTGTGGCGGCTGTGCTCCGGGCCCACGGAGTGCGCTTCATCTTCACGCTGGTCGGCGGGCACATCTCCCCGCTGCTGGTGGCCTGTGAGAAGGTGGGCATCCGAGTGGTGGACACACGCCACGAGGTCACGGCCGTCTTTGCCGCCGATGCTGTGTCCCGTCTGACAGGTGACGGGGTGTGGAGAGGGTTGTGGGCCTGGGGGAGGGGGCAGCAGTGCAGGGAATCTGGGCATGAGAGGCAGGGTTGTTTCCTGTTAGGAGGGTGGCCAGGAGGGTGGGCATGGCCGAGATGGTGTCTGCGTTCCAGGCACAGTGGGCGTGGCGGCAGTGACGGCAGGTCCCGGCCTCACCAACACGGTGACCGCGGTGAAGAATGCTCAGGTGGCCCAGTCCCCGCTCCTGCTTCTGGGTGGGGCCGCCAGCACCCTGCTGCAGGTACCTAGTCCTTGAGGGGTGGTTGGGACTCCAGGGAGGCTCTGAGGGGCATATTGTAACTGTCACACCCCCCCTCTGCTAGAAACGGGGTGCGCTCCAGGCCATTGATCAGATGTCCTTGTTCCGGCCGCTGTGCAAGTTCTGTGCATCTGTGCGGAGGGTGCGGGACATCACGCCCACCCTGAGGGCTGCCATAGCTGCTTCCCAGTCGGGCACCCCAGGTAGGTGGGAGAGGGTGCTGGGTAGTGCTCAGGCCCTCGGGTGCAGGTGCTGGGGGGCGGTATCACAGGCTCGTCTTCTCGGTTCGTACAGGTCCAGTGTTTGTGGAGCTGCCTCTTGATGTGCTGTACCCCTACTTCATGGTTGAGAAGGAGATGGTGCCTGCCAAGGTGCCCAAGGACTTTCTGGGTCGGGTGGTCTTCTGGTGAGTAGTACCATCTCACCCCTGCCCCCCACTCCTATCCCCTGCTTTCTCCTGCAGCCTCCTCCCTACATGCTCCCATCCTCCTTTGTCTCATTTGTTGATTTACACATGGACTCTGAGGAGCCAGCTGTGGGAGAGCATTTCTGGTAGAAGGAACAGCATGTGCAAAGGTCCTGAGGCAAGAGTGAACTTTGTGGGTTGGGAAATCAGGGTGTGGCCCTTGTGGTAGCAGCAGGTGAGCAGAGGGGCGAGAGTCAGGGACTGAGCTCTGAGTAGCCCTCCTCATCCTCCCTTCCCCTTTTTTCTCCTCCCACCTTTTTCTTTTTGACAAAAATCTTGCTATTTAGTCCAGTCAGTCACCATAGTTGGCTGTGGGCTCGTCCTTAATGCTTTTAGCCCACTGGCCTCCTGGTCACTCTATCTTCTCTCTCTGTTCCTTTTCTCCCTCGTCCCCTCTTTTTCCTTCTCTCCCTGCCCCCTTCTCTCTCTCTCCCTTTCCCCATTGCAAGGCTGGCTTCCTCCTTGCCTTCCCTTTAAACCATGGGTTCCCTTGAGTTCTGCCCTTAGCTTCGTCTCTCTCTCTCTGCAACTTTGGCTCCTTCACAGAGAAAACAGGCTTCTAACTCTGTGTTCTGACTGCTTCCTGCCCATGCCTGCCTGTCAGTCCTTCACTGTATTGAGTGTTCCTTGAGGGCAGGGCCTGGGCAGGACTTTTTCTTTGTGTCTCCAAGGCCCCTGCGGAGGGCCTGAAGGAAACTTGAGGCCTGGGGTGCAGTGAGTAACCCAACAGAGAAGCTCTGCTGGAAGTAAGAGTTGGTGACATTAATAACTCCCACGGAGCTGCGTGTGCTGGCATGCGCCTGTAATCCCAGACCCTGGGAGGCAGAGGCAGGAGGATCGATGCTAGTTCGAGGGCCAGCTTGGTCTACACAATGAGTTCCAGGCCAGCCTGGGCCACACAGTGAGACCCTGTCTCAAAAAACAAAAACTGAAGAAAGAAAAAGCTCCCATGGATTGAGTATTTTACAAAGTCCTCCTTCCTTCTTTCCTCCCTCCCTCCCTTTTCTCTTCTCTTCTTTTTTCTTCTCTCCTCTCCTTTTCTTTCTCTCTCTCTTTCTTTCCTTCTTTTGCTCTCCCTCTCCCTCTCTCTCTCCCTTCCTCTCTCCCCCTCTCCCTCTCTCTCTCTCTCTCTCTTTCTTTCTTTCCCTCTGTTTCTTTCTCTTTCTCTCCCTCTCCCTCTCTCTCCCTCTTTTTCTCTCTCCCCCCACCCTCCCAATATATATCTCCTTGGAATGGAGCCCGGAGCCTTGTGCACCCTAGGCAGGCGCTGTATTAGTGAGCCACACCCCAGCCGGCAGAGCATCCCCTAACCTAAATGGGTAGATGGTTGAAGCTCAGAAGGGAGCTTTATGTCTTACACAGGAGGCGGCTCAGAAAGGTAAAGTCACTTGCCCAAAGTCCCTCAGCTGGGAAGTTGCAGAGCTGAGCCTGATCCTACACCTCTCTGATCTGCAGCCCCGGTCCCCATCCTGGCACAGGTGCTTGCATTATGTGTTTCTGGGGTGCTGCATCAGGTTGAGGCGGCCACTAGAGGCTCCCCAGGGCAGACAAGTAGCTGGAGACTCAGCCACTGGGTGTCCCTGGGTCATTGCTTAGCTACCCTATACTTTCTTTTTTTTTAGGGTTTTTGAGACAGGGTCTTGCTATGTAGCCTCAGCTGGCCTTGAACTCACTATGTAGCCTAGGCTGGCCTGGGACTCTCAAACTCCTCATCCTCCCGCCTCAGCCTCCTGAGTGCTGGGATCACAGGCATGGCTACCTCGCCCGGCTCTTCCCCCGTCTTGAGATGAGATCTCACAGGGTTGAGATAGGGTCTTGCGAGGCCCAGGATGGCCTCCAGCTTGTGATCCTCCTGCCTCAGCCTCCTGAGAGCTGGGATCACAGAGGGGCGCCACCATGCCTGGCTTTCCCCTCTTTCTTTTCCACTTGGCTTCCAGTCCCTTTCCCACCCCACTGCCCTCCTCGGCTCCCAGAACCCCCATAACTCATCCTGGTAACTTGGTTCCTTCCTGCCTCCCTCGAAGGTACTTACAGAATTGCCTGACCAACCTGTTTGTGGGGGCTTGGGAACCCCAGCCCGAGGGGCCTCTGCCGCTGGACATTCCCCAGGCGTCCCCCCAGCAGGTGAATCTGCTCCCTACCCTGGCCCAGGGTCCCCACCTTGCAGGGACCAGCAGACCCTCGCCCTGAGCCAGAACTGGGGCCTTAATCTCGGGGGCCAGGGGGTACTTAGGGTGGTCCTTTGAGCCCTGCCTCTCGCCCCAGGTTCAGCGATGTGTGGAGATCCTGAGCCGGGCCAAGAGGCCCCTGCTGGTGCTGGGGAGCCAGGCCCTGCTGCCCCCCACGCCTGCCAACAAGCTGCGGTGAGGAGCCTGGCCCTTGCCCTTGCCCCTGGTCCTAGTCTCTGGACTTGTGGTGCCCTGTGTGGAGGGCCGGGCTCTGCATCACACACTGAGCTCTGCTCTGCCCGGTCTCCAGGGCTGCCGTGGAGACCCTCGGGGTCCCTTGCTTCATGGCGGGGATGGCGCGGGGCCTGCTGGGCCGCAACCACCCGCTCCACATGCGGCACAACCGATCAGCTGCCCTGAAGAAAGCCGATGTCGTCATCTTGGCAGGTGGGCCTCAGCCTTGGTCCCTCTCCCCTCCCGTGGGCTCCTGGCCCTCCTCATCACCGGCACCCCGCCCTCACGATTGGCCACCCTCTTTCCTCTGCCAAGCTGCCCTTCCCCTTGCAAGGCCTCTGCACAGCCCTGAATGTGAAATCCAGTGACCCCTTCCAGGCAGTGGTTGTGAGCTGCGACCTGGCTTCCTGCAGAGCATGTGTGGCTGGTGGGCACTGGCTGTATTTTGCTCCATTTTCCCATAAGGCACTTTGACTCCCGCCGCATGGTAAGCGGCGGATCCGTCAGCCCTTGCTGCATGGTTGCGAACCGCTCTGATGGGACACGATGGGGCGTCTTCCGAGAAGTGCGTTGCTTGGTGACTTTGATGTCCTGTGGTCATCACATAGTGCGCTCACACAAACCAGGGGCCTGTGATGTCATTACGCGATGGCGTCTCATGGGGCCACAGTCCTATCCACATGTGGCCCATTGTCGCTTGACATCCTTAAGCGGCTCAGGACCGCAGTACTCATTCCCAGACTCCGGCTTACACCGCCCTGGGGATTGCGCGAGGCTTACTGGTAGGCTCGGCGGGCGTTCTAGGTTTGGCCCGGCTTGTTCGTGAGTGTGTGGTGGGGTTCGCAGGCAGGCAGGTGTGCTCATCAGGCGGGGTCTACTTGTCTATCTGAGTGTTGGCTGGCTCTGTGGCTAGGCTCTGGTGGTCCCCACCATGCTCCCGCGGCCCAACACCACCCATGTTCCTCATCCTCCCACAGGTTAGCCTGGCTTGGGTCTCTTGTGGGAGGATTAGAAACATGCTTGTCTGTCTGTCTGTCTTCCTTCCTTCTTTCCTCTTCCCCTCCCTTCCCTTCCCTTCCTTCTCCCTTTCCTCCTTCCTTCCCCTTCCTCCCTCCCTTCCTTTCTCCCTTCCTTCTCTCTGTCCCTCCCCCTCCCTGCCGCTTTCCCTCCCTCCTTTCTTTCCCTTTCATTCCCTCCTTCCCTCCCACCTTCCTTTCTTCCTTCCTCTCTCTGCTCCCTCCCCCTCCCCTCTTCTTCCCTCCCTTCCTTCCTCCCTCACCTTTCTCCCTCCCTTCCTCCCTTCTTTCCTTCCCTCTCTCCCTCCCTCTCTTCCATCCTTCCTTTCTCTCTCTCTCTCTCTCTTTCTCCCTTTCTTTCCTCTCTTTCCCTCCCTCCCTCCCTCCCTTCCTTGTTCTGTTGGCCAGGGTCCCTCACGAGTCCAGCCCAGAGTCAAGGGCTGCAGGGTCACTGCGCATGTCACGAGTGCAGACAGAGATGAACAGGGATCCTTGGACATTCGGGGCGCCACTGTGGATCAAAAGTGAGGTGGTGGGCATTGCCCAGGGCTCACGGACACCGTGTCCCTTACCCTAGGGGCCGTGTGTGACTTCCGCCTCTCCTATGGACGTGTCCTCAGCCGCAAGAGCAAGGTCATCATCATCAATCGGAACCGGGACGATATGTTGCTCAACTCCGACATCTTTTGGAAGCCCCAGGAGGCTGTGCAGGGTGAGTCGCCCAGCGCCCCCACCTCAGACGCGGTCCCCCTCCTCCTGGCCTCTGCTGCGGCTGGCTTGTGCCTGCTCTTGGAGACACCAGGCCACTGGAGACACCTGTGTGCGTCTCAGACTGCCAAAGGCTTCTGTAGGAATCGGTGGTGAGGGGGGCGCAGAGGGAGGCTTGGAAATGTGGGTGCGGTGACATTCCTGGGGCAGACCCTCCTCTGCTGCTGAATGCCCCGATCCTCACATCCTGTCTGTCCTGATTTCGGTTCCCCTTTCTGTGCCAGACCTTGCACAGCATTCTGAAGACACTGAGTCCCCCACGTAGCGTGATGGGGCCCTCTTGGGTTGAACAGAGGAGGAGCACCGTTGCATTGGTGCTTGGGAAGGCCCCACCCCAGCAGCTGGCCGACAGCAGGCTGGGGCGAGGCAGGCGGAGGCAGGGAGGGGCTGTTACAAAGGGCTGGGACACGGCATGGTGGTGGTGTGGTGGTGCTCTGCTGTAATTCCAGCTACTTCGGAGGTCGAGGTGGGAGGATGGAGAGTTTGAGGCCAGCCTGGGCTCCATGGCGAGACCCTGTCTGAAAATAAAGTGAAAAAGGGCTGGGGGTGGAGCTCAGTGCTTGAATTCTTGCCTGCCATGTGCAAGACTCTGGGTTGTATCCTCAGTACCATCCCCCCAAAAAAAACCCCCAAAAAACCCCCAATAAACCCAAACAAAAATACCCAAACAGGCCAGCACAGAAACGGCACTGGAGTGGGGAAGACGGGTGAGGAACATCTGTGACTCTCTGATCGTTTCTCCAGTAGGGATAGAGAGAAACCCACTGCTAGGCTGTTTATTTGTTCAGTGCTCGCCATGAGCTCCTGTACACCTTGAAGAGACGTGCTTGGTGGATGGGGCTGTTTCTAGGGGCCTTCGGGACTCTGGGAGTTGGCGCAGGGTTCGCACTTGGGGCCAAGCTTGATATGTTTCGGAGCAGAATTGACAGGACTTCGTGATTCCCGGGTGTGAGGGGCAGGGAGGTGGCGAGGCTGACTTGGGTCTGCAAATTGCTTCCTGAACCTCATTTCCTTGGCCTTGCCCTTCTTGCGCCGGCTGCCACCGCCTGGTTCTCACAGGCTCTGGGTGTGCCTCACATGCTTTGGATGCCCTGGGCCTGCTTCTGTGCCCACTGCTCCGGCCTGTGTTTGGGCCTCTGGTGCCGGGAGGGTTGGAGGGAGCCTCCCCCACTGCAGCTGCGCCTCTTCCTCCTCCAGGCGACGTGGCCTCCTTCATGGTGAAGCTGGTGGAAGGCCTCCAGGGCCAGACGTGGGCCCCAGACTGGGTAGAGGAGCTGAGGGAAGCCGAGCGGCAGAAGGAGCAGAGCTTTCGGTGGGCCTGGCTGGAGTGGACACGGAGGGCGCGCTCCCGGCAGGCTCTGCTGCTGGCCCTGCTGACCTCCGCTGCCCTGTTGCAGGGAGAAAGCAGCGATGCCTGTGGGCCAGCACCTTAACCCAGTGCGGGTGTTGCAGCTGGTGGAGGAAGTGCTGCCCGACAACTCGTTCCTCGTGGTAGACGGTGGGGACTTTGTGGCGACTGCCTCCTACCTCGTCCAGCCCCGCAGGCCCCTGCGCTGGCTCGATCCTGGTAAGGGAAGGCCCGCACCTGGGACAGCTTGTACCAGCGGGACCCTTCAGAGCTCTCTGCTCTTTTCCTTCTAGGGGCCTTCGGGACTCTGGGAGTTGGCGCAGGGTTTGCACTTGGGGCCAAGCTGTGCCTGCCGGACGTCGAGGTGAGGCACTAGATACGGGAGATCTGCTGCTTTCGGGGCCGTGAGCCACCCTAACTGTCTGTCCTGGGTCCTCCTCCAGGTCTGGTGCCTGTTTGGGGATGGAGCTTTTGGCTACAGCCTCATCGAGTTTGACACGTTCGTCAGACACAAGGTGAGTGGCCTGGCCTGAGGAAGGCTCAGAGCCCAGGGCTCTGGGAGATGCCAGGGTGCACTGAGGTGGGGAGCCTCTTCTGCCCTCCGGCTGGCCGAGGCTTTGGGCTGAAGCCTGGCTGCCTCTTCCTGCAGATCCCAGTGATGGCCTTGGTAGGGAATGATGCAGGCTGGACCCAGATTTCCCGAGAGCAGGTGCCCAGACTGGGCAGCAACGTGGCCTGTGACCTGGCCTACACTGGTGAGGGGTCTTGGCAGGGTGGGTGGGCAGGGAACAGGATCCTGTCTCAGGCCCTGCTGGGCTCCTCTTCCTCTCCTGGGCAGGCTCCGTGTTCGGCTGCAGCTCTGTCACCGCCTGACTTGACCTCTTCTTTTAGATTACCACAAAGCAGCCATGGGCCTGGGGGCTCAGGGCCTGCTGCTCTCACGGGACAACGAGGATCAGGTGGTCAAGGTGCTGCAGGACGGCCAGCAGCGGTGTCGAGAGGGCCACCCGGTTGTGGTCAACATCCTGATTGGGAGGACAGATGTCCGTGATGGCTCCATTTCTGTGTAGGGCTTTGTGGGGCCTTACGCTTGGCTCCCTCCCTGCGCTTGTACTCTGCTGGGGTGGTCTGGAGTCTCATCCTTGCCTGCTCCTGGCCCTAGCCCATGAGGCCCATCAACTCCCCTCAGCAGGGGACAGAGGGTCAGAGCTCAGAGAGGCACCTGGCAGCCCTGGACAGCTTTAGACCTTTGTCTCCATCAGCCCCACTCTGCCCTTTCTCCTCTCCTCCTACAGACTGAATAAACCACCTCTGGCCCGTTGGACCCAAGGACTCAGTCATAGAACCTGTGCATATTGATTTATTATCCACAAGGATGGAAGTGAGGGAAAGGAGGGAGACAGGAGGAGGACCCGACTCCCACTGGATTACTGGGGATGTTGGGTTGCCTGGGCTCAGTGAATTCTTCCCCACTCTGTGGTCCCTAGAAAGTCCACGTGCCCACTCCAGACAGATTCATGCACACGAGTCCTCACACACAGACACACACATGCACAGAGGCAATAAATACGTTCCGTACCAAAGTGTCCCCAGCCTGACACTTCAGGTGGGGCCCCTCTGAAAGGGAGGGGCTAAGTGCTCAATTTTCAGGGGTGGGAAGAGGGAGTTGGGGAGGGGAAGGCCGGATTCTGTTATCTCCATTTGCTGGTTGGAGGCGGATCATGGGGTCTTCCCTGGACAAGAGGGTGGGGGGAGCCAGCTGTTTTTCTGTAAGCTCCTGACTGCCCCCACCTAGCCGGAGCCAAGGATAAGGGCTGCCCTCTTCAAACAGCACCTCATGATACTCCTTAGGTCCTCCAAGGGAAGGAGAAACAGAAGGTAGTGCTCAAAGCTAATACTGATTTGGTTGGCAGCAGCAAGAGGACTGACTAGGGGGTGTCTCCTCACCCCAAGGTGATGCTCACAGTAACTGGTGTTTCCGCTGCAAAGGGTGGGCAAGAGAGGCCAGCCCAGCAAGCAGGAGAGTTGCTTTTTGGCAGCAAGAGGAGAAGCCCTGGTGCTCAGGAAAGATGGCCACGACAGCTGGCCCCTGAAACCCGCAGTGCCTACCACTGGGGCGCTGGAAACCAGTCAGGATTCTCAGCACGGGAAGTCCCTTGGCAGCTGCCCAGCAATCGGGAACCTGGTCCTTCCAGCCAGGGCCCCGCTCTGCCCCGCGGGCTCAAAGGCACACATTGATCTGCTTTGACAGTTCTCTTTCCAGGTCCAGGATGAGGGCGTCAAAGTCTTTGAGATTTAGATGCGCGTTGAAGGGGGCATCGAACTCGTCTTCAAAGTCCGCAGCGCCCCCTGACTCCCCGGCGTCGTCGTCATCCTCGTCCTCACTGTCGCTGCCTGTCACGCGGTCATAGTCGGGTCCGGACAGGAAGTCCCGCCCACAGGGCAGGAAGTCCCGCCCACAAACGCTCCAGTCGCCGGCATAGCGGTTGCTCGGAGGGCTTTCTGGGCCTCCGCGGTCGCGGGGCCGAGTCACCACTTCGGGGGCCGCTAGTGGCAAGTGTAGCGGAGGCTGTCGTTTGGGTCGCAAGTACGATGCGACGTCCGGAGCCTCTGGGGGCCGGCGGGGATCTGAGGGGAGCAGGGAGAGGCTTGTGCTGACGTCATGCATGGGGGCGGTAACGCAGCCTCTGATTGGTCTTAAGGAGAGGCAAGGCCTTGGACCGGATTACGATTTCATTGGCTGGGCCCCAACTGGTTGCTTAGGTAACCAAGCCTCTGATTGGCATATCGGGAGGCGGGGCCTCTGGCCGCATAAAAGGTGGATTGGCTCTAGCTCAACTGGTTGCTGCAGTAACCAGACACCAGTTTACCCTGAGGGGGCGTGGCCTTCCTTACTGATTAGCTGTTGGGGGCGGCCCCGCCTGGGCGGACTTCCCAGATTGGCGGCGCGGGGCTGGGGGCGGGCTCACCTGGCCAAGACTGCAGTAGGTAGTGCAACACCTCGATGTGGCGCTTGAAATCCACTGCGCTGGCGACGCCCGGGCCAGAGCCGCGGACGCGGGGCCGCGCGGGCGCCTGGCGCGCCGGCAGCAGCACGGGTCCGAAGCACACGGCCAGGTTTTGCGGGGTCATGCGGTTGTGGGCGTGGAAGGAAGAGACGAGGCGCAGATGGTCCAGAAGCAGCGTCAGCGTGGCCTGCGAAGAGGGTTGCAGCGGTGGTCACGAGGCAGGCAAAGTCGGCCCTTGTGGTTCCAACTGGGGAAACTGAGGTTCAGAATCTCACAGCTAGGAGGTGGCCGAGCTAAGACTGTTAACCGTTGTTGTGGTTGTTGTTAGGGGCCAAGGAATTGGGTCCGATTCATAGGGACCCTCTGTACAATAGAGGAAACATTACCCCACACTGCGCCATGCACGACACTATTGTCAGTGCTTCTCTGTTATTCACAGGGTTTTCAATGGCTGATTGTTTCAGGAGTGGGCTGCCAGGTCCATCTGTGAAGCCTACAGCACCCAGTATTCCCAGGCGGTCCCCCATCCAAGGACTAACCAGGCCTGACCCTGCTTAGCTTCCGAGATCAGATGCCAGGGTGGGTATGGCTGTAGACTGTTTACCATTAGGTGTTAATATTATTCCATTTTGGTGGAGGGGAGACGGAAGCGAAGTGCAGGTTAGCTTTGGAATAGCAGAGCTTGGACACCAATCTACTCTGTGCAGTAGGCAGAGTTAGCATGAATCCCATTTCACTGTTGAAGATATTGAGGCACAGGACTTGTAAAAGATCCTGCAGCTGGGAATTTCCTTTTGGCAGTTTGACAGACTGTGCTCAGGGTCTGCGTCTTTGACACATCCAGGCTGTGCAAGGGCTGGGATTTAGCTCAGTTGGTAGAGCGCTGCTCTGCAGTCTCTGAGGTCCCGAGTTCGATTCCCAGCACCGCAAAAATGGGAGAAGGATGTGGCAACCCATTCCCAAGGCAATCCTGAGACAGTCAGCCATTGAAAACCCTATGAGGGTCACTATGAGTCGGACTCAACTCGACGGCACCTAATAACAACAACAGACTGTGCAACCTTGGGCAACTCGCTCAGTTACTCTGGGCCTCCGTTACCCTAATCTGTGAGTTGAGGCACCCGTAGTACCCAACTCTGTAGGGTCATGTTGATCCTGCAAGTGCATGCCTACGGCATGTGAGGCATAAGTGAAACACTCTACCAGTATTGCCCAGTCCACAACCCGCAGCTCCCACCGGCCCGACTCACCCTTTCCACATCTGGCAGGCAGCTGAGGAGGCCTCGGGTGCCCTCAGGACCAGGGGGCGCTCTGCTGGGAGGCCCTTGGGCCATGGCTTCCAGCACCACCTGATACAGGGGCTGGGTGATGAGCGGGGTGGGCAACTCTCGAAGATAATCCTTGAGGATGCCTGTGGACACAGGTCCCCCTCTGATCAGCGCACAGCTGGCTTCTGAGGTCAGAGGGGTCACTGGGGCTTCATGGGTGGGTGGGGGTTGGAGAAGAGGGGACTGGGGGAGGAATGTAAAAACAATTTCAGACAGGACAGTGGGGAGGTTTCAGTGGGGCTGCCAGATTGGTGTGGAGGTGACAGTTGAAAGGTGAGTAGGCAGGGAAGGGGGTGCCATGCTGACCGGTAATGACATTAATATCGGGGTACAGGTCCTCGGAGAGGCAGACGGCTGCGCTGTCCCGCTCAAAGGCATCTCTAAGCTCTTTCTTCACCGCTGCCGAGCCGCACAGACGGTACAGCCCCACTACCTGGGGGTGGGGACAGAGAAAGGATGTCGCCCTGGGGCCACAGACTGAGCGGGGGGGTCAGGGGTCGAGGGGGGCTGGTGGAGGTCTGGGGCACAGTAGCAGTGTATGTTGTGGGGCTGGAAGGTGAGGGTGTGTGGGTTCTTACTGGCTCTCTGTCATATCTGTCACAAGAGTGCCTGGCTGCCCAGTGGCGGCCTGAATCCTCTGCAGGGATGGCTTGGGTTGGGTCCTGCCTCCTCTGACTTCTTGGCTGTCTCAACACATCCTTCTCTTGGAAGCCTTCCTTGACTACCCTGACCAGGCTGTGTCCTGCTTTAAGCTCTGCCACCCCCAGGTCCCCCACGTGTCTGTCAGC
Organism: Pedetes capensis; assembly: GCA_007922755.1. Classification (NCBI taxonomy): domain Eukaryota; kingdom Metazoa; phylum Chordata; class Mammalia; order Rodentia; family Pedetidae; genus Pedetes; species Pedetes capensis. The sequence continues at coordinate 15,301 of VMDO01000316.1, read as the reverse complement.
TTGTGCTGTCGGGGCTTGCATGTTGCTGTGACGTTGAAATCTAAGCCACTGGGTATTTCAGATACCAGCAGGGCCACCCATGGTGGACAGGTTTCAGCTGAGCTTCCAGACTAAGACAGGCTGGGGAGAAGGACCCGGCAGCCTACTTCCAAAACAAATAGCAATTGAAAACCCTAGGAAGAGCAGAGAAGCACTGTCACATACAGTACTGGAAAATGAGCTCCCCAGGTTGGAAGGCATTCAAGAAACGGCTGGGGAAGAGTTTCCTCCTCAAAGTAGAGTCAACCTTAATGATGGGAATGGAGTAAAACCCCTGGGACCTCCTTTTTGCTGATGTGGCACGACTCAAAATGAGAAGAAACATAGTGGCTGCAACAGTGGGCTCAAACATAAAAAGATCGTGTGCATGGCAGTGTTGAGTAGTTCTTTGTTCTCTTGTACACAGGGTCCCTGTGTACTTGGCACCTAACAACTAATCCCCCAGTTACTTCCCCTTCTTAGCTCTCCTGCCAGCGGCAGTTTGACATCTGTGAGCTGCTACAGTTGTGGCCTTCCTCCCAAGAGGCTCTGAGCTTCACGAGGGCCGGGATCCTGTTATTAAATGGATGGATGCCCCGTGGGTTCTGGCCTGGGTGCTATGATTTGGGTGGGAGGTTCCCTTCCCATCTAGGTGGGGATTGGAGCGAGGAGTAACATGGGCTGGTGGAGGGGCTCTGGGGAGTGGGTCCAAGGTCTGGGCCAGCAGGGGTGTGGCAGGGACTCACCCGCAGCCCTCTGCGCTCGATCTGCCCGACGCACTTCTGGATGATGAGAGGCACCTGGCCCGGGGGCTTCTCCCGCTCCACCAGCTGTGGCAGAGGTAGCCCAAAGACCCGGGGATCTGCGGTGGTCGGGGCTTCCTGCTGCTCTGCCAGGGTCAGCTTGGCATACAGGAGCCCCTGGGGCTCCAGGCGAACGGCCAGCTGCTGGGCCTGGCACCCTGAGGACACAGGGAGGCCAGAGTTGGGTCTGCCCCAAAGCCGCCTATATCCCAGCCAGCACTCCGGTCCAGGTCACACCCCTCAGCTGGAGCCCAGCCCCCTAGGTTCTTTGTGCTTTTTTTTTTTTTTGCACTACTGGGGGTTGAACCCAGGGCCTCGAGCCTGCATGCTCTGCAAGTGCTGGACCACTGAGCTGCACCCCCAGCCCCCTTTTTTTTTTTACTTTTTGAGACAGGGTCTCGCTAAGTTACGCAGACAGCCTCTGGTCTCGAACTTGTGATCCTCCCACCTCCGCCTCCCCAGCCGCTGGGATGACAGGTGTGCGCCACCGCGCCGGCTCACCCCTAGGTTCTCCTGGCTGGGTCCTATGCCCTGCCCTTCCTTCACTGACGTCCCATGTCCTACCTCTGAAGACGGTAGGCAGCAGCACGGTGCCCTGGGCACATGGCCGGTGCCGCCTCACGCCAGGGTCCCACGCGAGCACCAGGGCCCTCAGCAGCCTGGCGGCCTCCAGCTCCAGGTGGAAGGTGTGATCCAGCCGCAGGAAGTCGGGCCCCCCTCGCAGGGGCCCCGTGCGGGCCCTGGCCACCCCGTCCACTTGCAGGAGGCAGCAGAGGTCCCTCGGTGTGGCCCCTGGCGCTGGCCGCAGCCCTCCCAGCCCGTACAGGTGCAGGCTGAGGCGGCCCCAGAGCGCGGCTGGGGGCGCCCGGGCAGCCGGGCCCACCTCATAGGGCCGGAAGGCAGTGGGGGACGGGGGCCCTCCAGGGCGCTCGGGGGAGTCCCCGTCACTCAGGTACCCCGCCCTCAGGCCCCGATTGCCCCCCACCACCTCGGCCCGCCCCGGGGTCCCCACGCTGCTGTCCAGGTGGTAGCGGCTGATGACAGAGCCCTCGGGGGCCGCCCTCTCCCTCTCCCTGCCGGCCCGGGGGCCCCGCAGGCTCAGGCGGCGCCGCAGCTCCGGCAGCTTCTTCATCTTCATGGACAGGCGCCTGGCGGGGCCTGGGGACTTGGTGCGGGAGGTTTTGGTTGGGGGGCTGGCAGGGGCTGCACCTGCAGAGGAGGGGAGACCAGACCTGAGGGTCCAGGCCATGGGCCTGGGGCAGGGCTGCGAGGCTCGTGGTCACCTGGGGGCGGGGAGGCTCGCGGAAGGCCCGTGCCTACCTTGGGGGTTTGGGCGCTCGGGCTCTGTGGAGCCTGGCTCTGGCCCCAGGGGCTCAGGTGGCGGAGGAGGTCGGGGGTCTTCCTCGGGGATGGGGTTGTACCAGATCTCCCCAGCGGGCTCCCCGCGGCCAGGGGCTCCCGGCCCCAAAGCAGCCTCCTCCGGTGGCTTGGCCCCACCTAGCACCCATCGGCGGCTGCTGGGCTCCAGGCTTTGCAGGTAGGCCCCCCGAGCAGGGCTCCGAGATGCCTCAGGGCTGGGGGTCCCCTCCCCTCCAGGCTGGGATCCTTCAGGGGCCTGGGGCTGGGGCTCTGGCTCTGGAGGGCTGGGCTCCGAGCACTGGGCTGGGCGGCCTGGTAGAAAGCAAAGGAAGTGAGTTCCAGCTCCCTGCTTGCCCAGACCCCTCTGACCCCCAGAGCAGCCCCAGCCCAGGGCTCTTCTCCAGCAGGCTGGGCTGAGACTTTAGCACTGGCCCTTGTTAGGTACCATCGAGTCAGGTCCGACTCACAGCGACCCTATGTACAATAGGGTGGAACACTCTCTTACACTGTGCCATGCCCAGCACTGTGTCAGTACTTCTCTGCTATTCATAGGGTTTTCAACAGCTGATTGTTTCAGGAGTGGGCTGCCAGGTCCTTCAGTTTTTGCAGTGCTGGGGATCGAACCCAGAACCTCAGAGCACACAGAGCACGTGCTCTACCAACTGAGCTAAACCCCAGCTCTAGCACTGGCTCCAGCCCTATGCAGTTGATTGGCAGGTGGGGAGCCCTGTCCAGTTGTAGGGCCCAAGTCACTGCTCCTCAGGGCCTGCTGTTTTGTTTGGAACTGGTGACCTCAGGCCGGCCATCTGCCTGGTCACTAGCTTCGACCCCACCCCTTCTCAGTCCCTAGTATCTCAAGGGGGACTGTGTCCATCTAGCCCCAGGGGTCCAGGTCAGGTATCCGAGTCCTCAGGCCCTTCCATCCGGTCCCCACTGTTCCAGCCCTCAGTCCTGGCACGGAGCCCTGCTGGCCTTTCTCACCGGGTGGCCTTGGGCAAGTCACTTCCTTTCTCTGAGCCTCAGTGTCCTCCTGTGAAATGAGATGGGATGCCCACCTCCAGAGAGGCTTCAAGAAGCTCAGCGTGGGAGGCACTTTCTGGAGGTCCTGTTACAGCAGGGGCACGCCCCCTCCTCCCCCAGCAGGCCCCGGTGTGTCCTGTTCCTGAGCCGGAAGCAAGCACCACATCCAACGTGACAGCATGGCTGAAAGCTGGTTCTGTCTTCTCTGCAAGCCCCTTCCCCATCTTCCAACCCCTGCCCGAATCCTAGGGCAGGCCTGTCCCTTAGCCTAGGCTAGACCCCCGCAGCTTAGCACCGCGCATCCCCTCTTCCACCGCATCCCCTCTTCCACTGCCTTGCTCCATCCTCTGTGGGTCATGTGCTATTTCCTGTGTGTGTTTACGTATGAGCACCCCTTGTCCATTCTCAGGCCCTAGGAACCTTGGGAATCTTTGGGAAGGGCTGGGGGTGGTGGTGGAGAGGGGTCGGGTCCACTGATTGGTCCGGCCTCCCTTCCCTTAACTGTCTCCTTCCCCAGCCCCCCTATCCCATGCTGCTTGGCTTTCTCTAAGGTCCCCTCCTGCTGCCTGTTGATGGCCAACTCAGCCACCTCCCATTTTCATTCCCCAGGACGCTTGGCTGTTCTGGGGTCTCTTACTAACAGCAGCAAGGTATAAAGAGTGAAGTCACATTAACCCACCTGCGCCGTGCCTCAGTTTCCTCATCTGTATAAAGGGGACATTTTCTCCTGGGGCTCCCCAGGCAGGGGCAGCTGCAGCCAGGGGTGAGTGGTCGCGACAGGGAGCGCGCCCCACATCTCCCACCCCGCATCTCCCCATCCCGCGCCTCCTGGGCTCTGGCCGCCTCCCCGCCCGGCCAGACCGGGCCCCAGAGCCCCCAGCCTCGCAGCCCCTCCTCCCCACCACCCTGCGGGCGCCCCGTCGGGGCCCCATTTCCTGTCCGGGGCGAGGCCCCCTCCCGGGCCTCCCGATGCGCCCGCGGCGCTGGCATCCCGGGCCAACCGCACATAACGGTCTGCGCCCCCCTCCTCTGCAGCCTCTCCCGCCCCAGGACCCCTGCGCGCCCCCCGGCTCCGGACATCGGGGGGTGTCAGGGGGCTCGGCCGGGGCTCCCCCTGCTCCCCGGCCGTCCCTCCTGTGTGTGGGGCGCCCGGGGAACCCAGGCCCAGCAGGGCGCCGCGCCCCTCCCGCGCCCCCCCCACCCGATCCCCGCACCCCGCACTCACCGCGCTCCTTGGCATCGGACTTTTTCCGAGGAAGCTTCTCGCGGCCCCGCAGGCGGGAGAAGGTTTTCCTGAGCAGCGGCTCGGCCATGCTGGGGCCCGGGCCGGGCCGAGTGCGCGCCCCGGGCTCCGGCCGCGCCGCCCCCCGCCCTCCCCGCCCCGCGCCAGCAGGAAGCGCATTCCGGGAATGCTTGGCCCAAACTTTTTTTTTTTTTTTCTTCCCCTTCCCGAGGCCCGAGCGGGCGATGCTGGGAGATGTAGTCGCCCGGGGACGGGAGGGGACAGGGTGGGGGATCTGGGTTGCCCTCCTCTACGCCCTAACTGCGGATATCGTGGCACGGTCCAGGCCCCGGTCTTCTCTCCTAGCCACCCTCCCTGGATGATGGCACGCGGCGAGTTCCCTTGGGTCTAACTCCAACACGCATTCTGCACATATTATATCTGATCTTGCTTCCATCTACTGCTTCAACCTGGTGCAAGCCCCGTTTATAGCTGTTGTAAGGTGCCCTCGACGGGGTCCGACTCACAGGGACCCTGTGTGCAACTCAAAGAAACATTACCCAACACCGTGCCACGCACGCGATCTTTTTCTGTTTGAGCCCAATGTTGCAGCCACTGTGTTTCTTCTCATTTGAGTCATGTCACATCAGCAAATGGAGGTCCCAGGGACTTTATTCCATTCCTGTTACTGAGGTCCACTTGGCTTTGAGGAGGCAACTCTTCTCTAACGGTTCCTGGAATGCCTTCTAGCATGGGGGGCTCATTTTCTGGCACTTTTTGAGAGTGTTTCTCTGCTATCTACAGGGTTTTCAATGGCTAATTGTTTCCGGAGTTGGCTGCCAGGTCCTTCTCCCTAGTCTGTCTTAGTCTGGAAGCTCAGCTGAAACCTGTCCCCCATGGGTGGCCCTGCGAGTATCTGAAATAGCAGTGGCATAGCTTTCAGCATCACAACAACACCCAAGCCCCTACAGCACGACAAGCTGGCAGACACTTATTTCAATGCCCTCCTCTTCCCTGAAGACTTTCCCTTGGTCTCCCCAATGCCATTCTTGCCCCTTCCTTCCCCACCCAATTCTCTCACTCTCCCCACCAATTCTAGTGACTACTGCCATTTAACAAACTGCCCCCAAACTTCCACGTCTCAAACAGCTGTTTATGCTGTTGGTAGTTGCTGTGGGTCTGCAGCCGAAGCCCTGTGGCATCCGATCCTGTCAGATCTCGGAAGCTAAGCAGGGTTGGCCTGGTTAGTACTTGGATGGAAGACTGCCTGGGAACACCAGGTGCTGTAGGCGTGGGAGAAGGACCCAGCAACCCACTCCCAAAAATCAATCTGCCACTGAAAACCTTATGAACAGCAGAGAAGCACTGACAATAGTGTTTCCTCTGTTGTATGTAGGGTCTCTGTGAGTCTGATACCAACTCGAAGGCACCTAACAACAACAAGGAGAAGTTGCTGTGGGTCAGGAATATGAACAGGGCAGAGCAGACCTTGTGTAACAGGCACTTACAAACCGCCTTCACTAAAAAGCATTGACTCCTCACTTAGACCCACCGCTATCCCTTTGCAGACCCCCAAGAGTCATCTGGACACCTCTGGCCCTTGTCCTAAAACTGCAGCCTCTTTGGATCTGGGAAACTTCAACTGATAAACATCTCTGTGATAAGAGACTCCATCGTGACAACTTCCAGGGATCGCCTTGCAAAGTCAGAACCGAGATGGCGTTCTGAGCAAGATTGCTTAATCATGCTCACCTCTTGCCTCTGCCTCCAGTTCTTCCCGCACTACAACCTAAACCGCACGCAAGTTCCCCGAAGATGGAACTGCGGTTGTGGGACTCCTTTTCCTCTTTCATATGTGTGCATTGATTAAATCTCCTTTCTCTGCTTTTCAACGTTACTCATCTCTTTAATTTAGGATACTGGGGATGGGTAGCCCAGCCGAATTCTGGGAACTGGGGTTTTCCCCTAAACTCTGGTGACATTTCCATGCCTCTACTCAATTGCGAGGGCTGGGATTTAGCTCAGTTGGTGGAGCGCCTCTCTGCAGTCTCTGAGGTCCTGAGTTTGATTCCCAGCACCACAAAAACGGGAGAAGGACTTGGCAACCCACTCCCGAGGCAATCCTGAAACAATCAGCCATTGAAAACCCTATGAGGGTAGCTATGAGTCGGACATGACTCAATGGCACCTAACATCAACAACAACAACAACAACTCAATTGCGAAGAATCCAAGGCTAGGAATGTCTCAAAAAGTATGAGGAGGCTCATCTGAAGGCATCTCTAATCACAGATTGGGTTGGGTTTTCTGGAGTAATGAAATACTCAAGGCTGGATCTTGCAAAGGGGTTTACTGAGCTCCCAGATCTGGAAGTTCACGGGCATGGTGCTGGCGTCATCTTGGCTCTGGCGAAAGCCTCTGGTGCCATCCTGCAGATGGCAGCACAATAGCAGGAGCTCATGAAGGATGGAGAGATCACAACTTGAGATAGGTAGCCAGAGAGTGGTTGTCTAATGACTTACTTTTGTAAGAACTAATTTGGTCCCATGAGAACTACCTTCGTCTCTTCTGAGGGCACATCCTCAGTGGGCTAAGGACTCTCTCTAGGCCCTTCCTCTTCCCATTGGTGCCCTGGAGACCAGGCTTCTGAAACATGAACCCGTGTGGGACAAACCACATCCAAACCACAGCGCAGGCTTTGAGATTGGTCCCAGTTGTGGGTTGGGATCTCCATTGGGGTTGTGGATTAGGCTACTACCTGGCCTTCTCTGTGTGTCCTGGGCTTCCCCCAATATGGCAGCCTTGGCGTTGTTGTTGTTGTTAGGTGCCGTCAAGTTGAGTCTGACTCATAGCAATCCTCATAGGGTTTTCAATGGCTGACTTTTGGGATTGCCTTGGGAGTGGGTTGCCACGTCCTTCTCCCATTTTGCAGTGCTGGGAATCGAACTGGGGACCTCAGAGACTGCAGAGCAGCGCTCTACCAACTGTGCTAAATCCCAGCCCACAGCCTTGGGATAGCTGGACTTTTTAGATGGCCACCAGGAGCTCCAAAAGTGAACAGGCAGAAACTGCACTATCTTTCCTGGCAGTCACAGGAGTCACACTGTATCACTTCTGGCAGCAGGTTCAAGGATGGGGACACAGACCCCCATTTCTCTCAATGGAAGGCTTGTCAAAGTGAGCTTGCACCAGTGGATGCGGGATGGGAGATGATGTGACCACTGTGGGAAATACGGCCTGCTTCCCTCCTAGTCCATTCGCTGTGCAGTGCCCAGGGGACTTAAAACTGAAATCAGATTATGACACACTCCTACGAGTTGTCTTCCTGTGATTGCTCACCCCACCCACCTGGAATAAAATCCAGATTCCCACCATAACCTACGAGACTTTTAGCCTCATCTCTTTTGTCATCCCCTTCACTAGCAGTGGTGTCCTTTCTGATCCTTCTTCACATCAAGCTTTTCCTGCCCCAGGCCCTTTGCATGCACAGCTCATTCTGCCTGGCAAGCCCTGGTTCTCTTGAGATGACCTGTCTCTCATCCTTTAGTTCTAATGGCACAACCTTGGGAGCCCCTTCCGGTCCATTCATTGCCACCCAGTCATTATTACCTCATTCTGTTTCTTTCTGATTTAACAGTTCCAGCACTTTGTTCATATATTTATCTCATTGTCCAGATAGGCACTCAGTTAGCTCACAGTTAGAGGATCCGTCCACAATCGTGATGGGGCAGACACAGCAGTGAGCAGGTAGCAGAGCCTATAACAAACGACCTCATGGCACGGCAGATCAGAAGGCAGAGAGCCACCAGAACTAGGGCGCTGGGTAAAATCCTCCAAAGGCCCACCCCTAGGGAGCTATTTCTGCAAATCTAGAATCCTCTCTCCCAAAGTTTAGATTCAAACCCTAGCACCTGGCTGGCGGTACACCTGCATGTTGTCATACATCATGCCGGGAAGAATTAATGCTATCCTCGTGATTCCACTTAGCAGGGACAGCCACAATCTCACAATGCCTAGTATCTTCTGGACTCTGTCCCGCGTGGCTTTTGCCCCTTGATGATAATCTGTATCTTTCACTGTAATAGAACTGTGGTTGTGCATGCAATAGTTTTACAGAATTCCTTCTAAAGCTGTCTAGAGAACCATTGAACCTGACAATATTGACTGCCTGGGCCTTGGCAGAAAAAGTTTGCTAGCTTCTAAATTGTGATACGGTTCGCCATCGGATTCGTGGTGCAGCACAAGCCCTCCTCAAGTCCCTGATCAAACCTTGTCATGATCCTTGTGCTCTGTGGACCAATCCCAGCCGCAATGGTGGACCCCTGCCACCCTTCACAGAGCCCGGGAGCGGAACTTTCCTGTTCATTTCAGATGCGTGCCACAGGGGTCTCTGTGATGTCTCTGGACACTCCAGGTTCCTCCTAATAGTGGGAAAGTTGCACATCCTGTTCTCTTCAAGGGGGAGATTGCAGCGAGGCAGGTAAACTGGGCCAGTTGATAGCTGGGAAAGAGAACATTAAATTCATTTTGCAAAATGACGCTATCTCCACCTAGTGGTCATTTACTCTAACTGCAGCTACAATTAAACTGGAGCCTAAACCTGGCGTGGTGGCCCAGGTCTGTTAATCCCAGCACTGAGGAGGCAGAGACAGGAGATTTGCTGCAAATTCAAGGCCATCCTGGTCTATATATATTGAGTTCCAGGCCAGCCTGCGCTGCCCAGACAGACCATGTCTCAAAAAACAAAAACAAACCAACCAGCAAAAACTCCTCAACTCTCCAAAACCCAGAAAACCCAAACAATAACAAAAACCCAAAACCCGTAGCCTGGCACATGGCACATGCTAGTAATCCCAGCCAGCTAGTGGGGAGGCTGAAGCAGGAGGATCATTTTAGCCTGGGAATCGGAGGCCAGCCTGGGCAACACAGAGAACCTCTGTCTCTTAAAAACCAAAACTCAAACCAAACCAAATCAAACTAAAAGAAACACATATCTGGATCCCAACTTTCTATAGGACCCCAAGAGAGCCTGGTGATGCCCAAAATTTAAGGATCATGCAAATCCTTTGCGAGATGTTGTTAAAATTATGATCCAGTTGTCTGGGATGGAATCTGAGCCTTCATTCCTAACAAGCTCTTTTTGCTGATGCCTCTGCTTAACGGACAGTTTGAGTCGTGGGCGGTACTTTTCCTGTAGAAAGGGAATTGGAAAACTTCTTTGGTAAAGGAACAGATGGTAAATATTTTAAACTCTGGGAAGACTAAGTTCTGTTCTAGAAGCTTGAAAGAAGCCATAGAGGATGTATAAATGAATGTGTGGTTGTGTTTGAGTGAACTTTTATTTATGGGCAGCAGAATTAGAATTTTATAAAAATTTAATCTGTCTTTGTTGTTGTTAGGTGCCTTTGAGTTGGGTCTGACTCATAGTGACCCAATATACAACAGGACAAAACACTACCTGACACTGTGCCATGCCCAGCACTATTGTCAGTGCTTCTCTGCTAATATTCTTTTTCTTTTGATTTTTTCCCACCATTCCAAAAAAAAAAAAAAAAAAAAAAAAAAAAAAAAAAAAAAAAAAAAAAAAAAAAAAAAAAAAAAAAAAAAAAAAAAAAAAAACCTGGCATGGCAGTACACATCTGTAATCCCAGCACTTAGGAGGCTGGTGCAGGAGGGTTAAGAGTTCAAGGCAGCCTGGGTTATATGGTGAGAGCCTGTCACAAACAAACAAGCAAACAAACAACAAAAAATGTAAAACAAAATCCATAGCTTGCAGGCCAAATAAAACCAAACTGTGACTGGGGGCCATGACATGCGCCTGTAGTCCCAGCAACTCCGGAGGCTGAGGCAGGAGGATCGCAAGGTCCAGGCCAGAGGCAGCCTGCATAACTCAGTGACATGCTGTCTCAAAATAAAAAGTAAAAACGGGGGTGGGGGTGCAGCCCAGTGTAGAGCACTTGCTTGGCACACTCGAGGACCTGGGTTCAACCCCTCCAGAGGCTGAAAAACAAAGAAACAAACAAAATGAACTGTAGAATGGATTTGTCCTGGGGCCTGTAACTTGCAGGTTTTGCTCTACAATGCATTCTAGACAACAGTATGTCTTTGTCAAGATCTGAGGGTCTTGGGTCGTTTGCTGGAATTTTGGCTACCACTTATTAGCAGCTGCACTTTTCTTTTCTTTCCTTTTTTTTTTTTTTTTTTTTTTTTGTGGTACTGTGGGTTGAATCCAGGGCCTTGTGCTAGCATGCTTTGCAAGTGCTGGATCACTGAGCTACACCCCCAGTGGATTTTTTTTTTTTTAACTTTTTTGAGACAGGGTCTTGCTTAGTTACACAGACTACCTCTGGTCTCAAACTTGCGATCCTCCTGCCTCTGCCTCCTGAGCTGCTGGGATTACAGGCATGCGCCACTGTGCCTGGCATTAGCAGCTTCACTTTTCAAGCCTTAGTTTCCCCACCTGTAAGAAAAGGGGCTATGTTACCTATTTTGTATGTAAAATTGAACGAGATGGTGTATATGAAGGGCTTGGCAGCATCATTATATCATCACATGGTTGCCCTGCAAGTGAATCCATGCAACATAAATCCTCCACCTCTTTCTCCAGTTATAGCCCAGCATCCCTTAACCAGGCTCACGGTTGGGGATGAACTTGAGAAGAAGGATGCATTCTATTGCATTTTATTGTGTACGTGATCTTTGCAGGATGCCACCCCCTTATCAAACTAACTGCATTAGTTTCCTTGAATGTCGTATCAAAGGTCTATAAACTAAATGGTTTAAACCACAGCAAATTATTTTCTGGAGCCTACACGCCTGAGATCAGGGTGGGGCCAGGGTTGGCTCCATCTGGGGCCATGAGGGAGAATCTACTGTTTGCTTTTCTCCCTGCTTCTGGTGGTTTGGTGACCATTTGTGGCATTCCTTTGCTTATAGAAACATCACCCTGATTCCTCCTTCCATCTTCACATCTATGTGTGGATGTCTGTGTCCAAATTCTCCCCCCCATCTGTATTGCCCTGGTGTCTGATCCCATCTGATCTTAGAAGCTAACCAGGGTGGGGCCAGGTTAGTACTTGGATGGAGATCACGTGCGATACTGGATGCTGTAGACTTGGGAAAAGGACCTGGCAGCCCATGCCTGAAACAATCAGTCATTGAAAACCCTATGAACAGCAGAGAAGCACTGACAATAGTGCTCGTCACGGTGTCAGGGAATGTTTTGTCTGTTCAACATAGAGTCGCTATGAGTCAGACCTGACTTGACGGCACCTAACAACAACAACAGCTCTTTTTTTGGTGCTGAATATCGAACCCAGGGCCACATACAGGTTAAGCATGCGCTCTATCACTGTGCTACCTCCCCAGCCCAAAATTCTCCGTTTAAGTAAGGATAACAATGATGCTGGGTTAGGGGTCATGCAAATGACCTCTTTTAAACTTGATTACCTCTATAAGGACCTTATCTCTAAAAACGAGAACATTCTCCTGTCCCAAGCACCCAACAGTGGTCCTGGTGTATAGTAGGCACCCAACAACTATTCTGCCCTGGGGCAGGGAGGAGGCTGCTTTGCCAATGAACTTCCCCAGGGCTGCCTCTGTGTTCTTGCTCCTTAGGCTGTGGATAAAGGGGTTCAGTGCAGGGGTGATCACCCCACATATCAAGGCAACTGCCTTGTCTTTCTGGGAGGGGCTGGCGAAGATCATTGGGCAGGACAGTGGCACCATGGTGAGGTGCAAGCTGCAAGTGGTGAAGGCTTTCCGCTTGCCCCAAACAGAAGGAGTCCTAAAGACCACCCGGAAAATGCAGATATGAGAGGAGGATGCAGGACCGTGGACAGATGCCCACGATCATTCCGAACTCAAAGATCGTCAGCTCATGGGTGTGAGTGTCTGAGCGGGAGGGTTTCAGCGGAGGCATGAGGTCGCAGAAGTGGGGGATTTCTAAGCTGGAGCAGAAGGTCAGCTGAGCCACAGGCAGGGGCGCACCAGGGACTGGAGGTCGCTGACTGCCCATGGCCCACCCACCAGCAGCCCACAGACACGTGGGCTCTTGAGGACTGAGTTGCCCACGGGTAAACAATGGCCACAAATGGGTCCATGCCCATTACAGCCAGAAGGAAGCTGTCCATGGTCCTTAAAAGGTGGACGGTGTACATTTGGATGAGGTAGCCCGCAAAAGAGATGGTCAAAAAGAAGAATAAAATTATGCCATTTGTAGGAAAGTGGATGGAACTGGAGATCATTCTGTTATGTGAAATAGACCAAAGATCCAGGAATACAAACATCACAGGTTTTCTCTCATTTGCTGAATCTAGATTTAAAAAAAAGACCCAAAAATAAAAGGGAGACTATCTGGGAAGAGGAAGACGATCCGCAAGAGGATTTGGGGGACAAGAGTGGGTAATAGGGGGCTGAACACGATCAAAGTACATTTTATATGCACATGAAAATGTCATAATGAGGCACATCATTTTTGTACACTAAATATACGCTGATCAAAGACTGAAAACAAAGTGTTATACCTGTCTTCACTGTGTGTCAGATTCTCTTCCTTTACCATTTTGACTAAATGAAAAGCCCTTAATGCAGTTTTTCCAGAGGAACAATTTTCTTATCTTTCCAACAAAGCCCCTTAATCCTTGCAAACATACGGACAAAGGACCTTTCCTTGACCCAGTGGCATTGTTACCTGACAATAGTGTGACCTGGGATCACACATTCAGGTCAGGTTCTGAGCCTTGATGAGGATGTGTCATAGGATCTACACATTCCTGTGGCCAAATGAGTCTTGTGGTAGCTCTTGCACATATTACCCAAGCCCAGGCCAGTTGCTGGTCCTTCAGGGTTGGAACTCGCTGGTCAGGCAGAGATCCAACAATGAGGACCAACTGGAGAAATACTCCCCAGGGGGTAAAGATGAAGATGATGTATTGAGGAAGCAAATTCTCAAAGGCTTTTATGTCATCTGTGGGTTTTTATTTTCTTCAGTGCTGGGCATGGAACCCAGGACCTTGCCTATGCTAGGTAGGGCTCTCTGTTGAGTCACGTCCTCAACCCACACAAAGACTCTTATGACATAATTAAAAAACATCTCGACAGCAGGTGTGCTCACTGCAGAAAAGGGGGAGAAGGTGTACCTTGAGAGGGGAAGGAGAATAAGAGGTGGAAAGAAGGGCTAATTAGGAGGAGGTGGTTTCAGCATTAACACCACTACTTAGTTATACAGGTCTGGAAGATTCCTCCTCGTTCCTAACAAGAGGTGCTATCCATCGTGGTATGCCAAGTCCGCTTCACACTTTCCTTCTAAATCTCATGACTGTTCTCTAAAGAAGCATTTTTTTTGGTGGTGCTAAGGATTGAAACTTACACATGTTAGGCAAGTGCTTTACCACTGGGCTGTACCTCAAGTCCCCAAGGAGCTATTTTTATCTCCATTTTGCAAACAAGGGAAATGGAAACTTAGTGAAATAAAGTGATTTGTTCAAGGGCTCATGGCTGTCAAGTGGAAAAGCCAGGATATCATCAAGTCAAGGCCTTTCTGACCCCAAAGTCCTTGCCCTTTCCATTAACTCTTCCTCTTCAACATCAGTTTCATCTGTAAAATGGGACTCGTAATAATGGCTTCCTTGTAGGGTATTTTCTCTACCACCGAGTCACACACACAGCCTTTTCTAGTTATTTTGAAATACACAAAAACTATAGTTTAGCTCAGTTGGCAGACTGCTGCTCAGTGCTGTCTGAGGCCCTGGGTTTGATCCCCAGCACTGCAAAAATGGGAGAAGGACCTGGCAGCCCACTCCCCAAAAAATCAGCAATTGAAAACCCTATAGATGGTAGAGAAGCACTGTCAGATATAGTGCCCCTTTCATTCTGTTGTACATAGGGTTGCTGTGAATTAGATCTGACTTGACAGCACCTCCCAACAACAACAAATGTCAACAGGGCCAAAGTTGAGAAATCTAGACACAGAGCAAGAACAGAAAGATACATGCAGGAATTTAACCTGCTGTTTATCTCTGGTATCTTGGAATGTAGCACAATTTGTTTTTTTTCTTTATGGGAATTTGATTTTTTTCTGCATTTCAGAAGTAAAATAACCTGCATTCTTTGTTGTTGTTAGGTGCTGCAGAGTAAGCGCCCGACTCATAGCAACCCTAGGTACAACAGATGAAACGCTATTGTCAGTGCTTCTCTGCTATTCATAGGGTTTTCAATGGTGGATTGATTTTCGGGAGGGGTTGCCAGGTCCTTCTCCCAAGCCTACAGCACCTCGTGTTCCCAGGCGGTCTCCCATCCAAGGACTAACCAGGCCCGACCCTGCTTAACTTTCAAGATATGACGGGATCAGATGCCACAGGGCTACGGCTGCAGGCCCTGCATTCTTTAATCATAGTTAAAACGCCCATAAGAAGCCCTGATGGACAAAATCATGGTTGTCACACCTGCAAGATGTCGTAAGTATCAGGTAGGGAAATGCAGGTTTTGCAAAAGAATGTACATGATTTAGTTGTGAGCAGGTGCTTGATGTAGAAGTAGGCTGCAGTTTGACTTTCCACAGGGAGAGGCAAAACCCAGAGAATAAAAATTATAAGCATTTGACTGGGTGCTGTGGTGCGTGCCTGCCCATCCCAGTGGCTCCGGAGGCGGAGGTGGGAGGATCGCAGGCTGGAGGCCAGAGGCAGCTTGTGTAACTTAGAGAGACTCTCTCTCAAGATAATACAAAATGGGCTGGGGGTGCAGCTCAGCGGTAGAGCACTTGCAAAGTATGCGGGAGACTCCTGGGTTCAACTGCTAAGGACTGCAAAAAGAAGAAGAAGAAGAAGAAGAAGAAGAAGAAGAAGAAGAAGAAGAAGAAGAAGGAGGAGGAGGAGGAGGAG